>VXAA01003474.1:193759-326972 GCA_013399115.1 Anseranas semipalmata
ATATATGGGAGCCCCATGGTAAGGGAGGACATAAAGACAAGCACTGGGGATTTGTAAACTACATCAAGAGGAAGGACTGAAATGGAAAAGGAAGGAATCTGGTAGTGAGGCATGTGTACTGTTACTTTAAAGCTGAAGACAATATCTTTTGATCAGCCATACAGGTCCATCTTTCTTTCAGTATTACATAGTTTCACAGTTTCTAACTGGTCCATAAGATCAAAGTTGGAGAAAAGGATGTCCCTCTTCAGTGATGTTTCAAAAGCATTCCTCTCCCGCCCCCAGAGTCCATAACAGATACAGAGGGCCCATGTCTTCAGCCTGTTTGTACGTCTGATGTACAGACTGTTGGGTGTGTGCTGCTGTGCTGGTGTGTAGAAGTGCATCTGTGGAGTATGTGTGACTAGAGTGAAGAGAAATTTTCATCTTGAATTAATTTCAGTGAAAAATGCTGATGTGGTAACACTAAAATGCTTTATAAAATGGTCTAGGTTTTGAGCTGTTATATATGGGAGGTTTGTGTGTGCACCAGTTAGTTCATGTTGAGAGATTCAAACAAGTCAAACTATTTTAATGTTTTTTTAATTCAAACTTTTGTTTATAGAAGTATTTTATTTACAAATCTTAAAACATAATTTACTACATGTTTAGTTTTGACATGAAATACTATAGCTCAACACTCCCCGGAATGTGTTCAGGTTTGCAGTTTGATAAAACATCTGAAAATTTCTCAGGTTGACCTATGATGGTTTTATTTTTATTTGTATTTTTTTAAATTTCTTTGGGCTTGCCAGTAACTTGGAAAATCCTGTATTAAAGCTGCTAAGTTACCTTGTAATGCCACATACTGATTTGTACCTGGATTTGTGTATGCAGGTGGTTGTCCTCAGGCTGATGTTCATTGCTGCACATAGTCACAGTGGCTGGTACTGGTGTTTGTACCTTGTAGCTTGTTATTGGATCAAATTCCTCAGAAATATAAAGAAACAAAGATAATGATTTTTTTTTTTTTTGCAAACCTTTAGCGAAAGCAGAAGCACAAAGCAGATGCTGAGAGGAGAGGCAGGTGAGCTCTTTCCAGAAATAAATGGAGAGGAAGGAATCCATGGGGTTCTTAGTTAATGCAAATTGATAGATCTCTATGTGAGCACTGTTACAGCAGTGGAACATCTTGCCTTCTGTGTCTGGAGACTTTTATCCGAGACTCTTACGAGTAAGCATGATTTCTGTACTGAATGCTTAAATCAGAGGAGGAAAATAATGACATTAATTATGTTAATTAATTGGATCAAGCTTATAGTCTTTTCCTGTCTCTCAGCATCAGTTCTTCCTCTCACAATTCCTCTTCCTCTCATTCCATTATAATTGCTCCCCTGCTTCACTCCTCTCCTGGAGTATAACAAACCCCATGTTTTGATGTGGCCTGCCATCAGCAGGACAGGACCCGCGCATCTGTGTGCTCCGAGATGACGCCCATGGCAGGTATGAGAGCAAGCCAGCTTGGAGAGGTGGTAAGTTGAGGTGTTTGGTAGAGGTGAGTCGCAGCTGGTCTGACAAAAGCACTCGGAGTGAGGAGTAGGGAGAACTGAGATCTCATGTGGGAGAGATGACGGATCGTACCAGTGGGCTGTGTGTGAACAGGAGCATCTCTTGTTTGCCTCATATGTGATTCAGATTGTGACTGGTTCAGCAGCATTAGAGGTCAAAGGGGCTGTGCCTGGGGGATGCCAACTTCCTTCCTTTTTACGCCCAATGTGCAAGAGGAGAGCTTAGGCTATAGGACCTTTACAGGGGAGCAAATGGAAGTGGCATCAGGACCTGCCCAGGTTTCTGCATGGCCTAAAGGACTATAACTCTCAGCAAGTGGCAGAATCTCCCTGAAGGGTTTGCATTCCTGAGGTATGCTGTATCGAAGCGCTTTCCTTGAGCTGGTGTACCTCCATGCTGCTGCTTCTTTCAGCGTGTATGATACCAGCACAATTGTTGGGCCCATGAGGAATAATGAAAACAAACAGAAATGACGCGAAAGGAAACAGAGGTGACCATTCAGTCTTCATCACCTAGAAAAGGCAACTCTGCCATATATACTGAGGAAATAAAGAACTTGGAATTTCAGTAAGATACTCATCCACAGGCCAGGTTTTATTTCTTTATAAGAAGTACAGGCTGTTTCTCTGTATGTGCTCCTTGAGATGAAGCTGGCTGGGAAAATGTGAAATCTTACATGATTCTGTATGATATTTCCTTTCACTTTTCAATGAAAAACTTGTTAAGGTTTCTAACTGGCTTTACATGAGAGAAAGAAACTCCCTGAGAAGGGCACTGACTGCGTTTAAAAAAGAAAAAAGAAAGAAAGAAAGAAAGAGACACCTATTGACATAGCAGCTCATCAGAGATAAAGGTTAGTTGAGAACAAGAGTGAAGCATAGAATAAAAAGCTGAAGTTTTTCCAAAAAGCACAGATGTATCCTTGCAACTCATCTTAACTTTTGCCCTATCTAATGGGAGAGCCATGTCTGTTAATAAGACATCACAGATTTTCAGCTAATTGGTTTCTGAAATCCCATAAGCTTTGGCAAATCAGCCAAGAATTATGTATGTAGTCGTGCATTTCAGTTGCTCACTTAGGGTTTTTCTTTTTCCAGTGTGTAGTACAGCATGTGTTTGAGGCTACAGACAGCCAGACTTTCTTGGGATAAAGCATCCACACCTCTCCCCTGTCTGTGTTTGTGGAGATATATATTTATACATTGAGATAAAGTAACTGAGTGAGAGCCATCCTAGGGGGTGAAATGGAGAGATGTGATAGTGTTTTGGAGAGTAGAATAAAGTGCAGGGGGCACGAGGTTTCTGTTCCTGCATTGTCATAATAAAGAGGTTTTCTGCTCTCCAGGAGTCCAACAAAACCCCAACTGGAACTTTTTTCCCCCTTGAGTCAGAACTGACCCAGTAACTGAAATCCTACTAGAACCTAAATGCGAAGTGAACCAAACAGGTTGCTGGTTCAGGTTCACAGTTCGCTGAAATGTGGCTTCCCACAGCAGAGGTGCCATCAGCACAGGAGCGACCTTGAACTGCATGGGCTTCTGGGCGGTTTTGCAGCCAGCTTCTGCCTCCCCACAGAACCCTTAGGAGCGCCTGCGTCCACACAGCTGGTTTGAACCGCTCTGCGGCTGTGACCGGGACCTTTTCCTACAAGCTGAGAGTGAACTCTGAGTGCCCTGCTGGGAGGGAATGGGTGGTATTTTGGAATTGAGCTGTCCCAAGGGTGCTCTGTAAATGTCTGCTGGACCTATGAGCTGGCTTTTGGCAATTGCACAGCACCCCTGCTCCTGCAGACGTGCCTGTGTGTTTCTGCACCGCCGTGCAGCGTGTGCAGGGAAGGCTCGAGGAGCTTAACTCCCTCTCCTGCTCCTCGATTTCAGTGCAGTCGTTCCCTGTTCCCCCTTGTAGCTCCTGGCCTTGGGAGGCAGGGGGAAGCTGTGAATACCTGGAGAGGACAGGAGGTGTCCAGGGCAGGGCAGGGGAGCAGGAGGTAGGAACTATCTTCCAGTGGAGCTGGTGTGGTTTGCCATTACCAAAAAAAAAGGTTAGCAGCTGTCTGCCTGAATCTGGGCAATCTCGGGCAAAGCTGAATTCAAACCGGATCTACATTTTGCCTCACTGTATAGTTCATTTGGCAGACTTGCAGTACCTGGTGTCTTGACTGATGTTTTCGGTAATGTAAGAAGCCTGGATGATTATACTTGCATGTGTCTAATATCTGAGATGTCTTGATTTTGGGGGGATTTTCTGTTGTTGTATTTAACTACAATTTTAATTTTCCGACTATCTGCTATTTGTAATTCATTTTTTTCCTACTGAGCTCTAAGTTATTAATACATATTTGCCACTTTCTCTTTAGCAAATGAATGACTGACGTGAAATTTCCTTGGCCTTTAACAAGTTTTTGGAGCTTGCTCTATGACATTTTGGTGTGTACTGGATATATGCTGGAATCCAGATCTCTTTATATTAGTAACTCTTTTAAAGTCTGTAATTCACAACAGGAGCATTTTCTCTGTTTACAGTCACTACAGGAGCCCAAATAGCATTTAAAATCTCTGAAAGAAGCTTTCTTTAACCCCATGCAGGCTAGCAGCTCAGCCTAGATTTTAATGAGACGTTGGACTTTCTAATTCTTATAAGCCCCAATAGTATATTCATCGCAGAATACCAACTATTGCCATTTTTTTCAAATTTCCTGAAGCCTCAGATGCCTCCTGGCTTTTCAAGGTCTATCAAGTTGTTAGCAGAGTTTAAACTTTTCCAGGGTTTGACAGGTTGTGTTTGTCGCTCTGTTGCAGTCCCAGAGAAGAAATTTGAAAGTCAGTAAAATTTACAAAAAAAGCCTTGTGAATTAATGATAAGCAAAATGAGGTGAATAAACCGTGCTGGCTTTTATTTAGTTACTTCAAAAGGGCTTGTGTTCTGGCTGTTCAGGATAGAAAAAAATAGACTTATGCAGTTCCAGCTCTTTTCACCTCATCTGAAACTCTAATTTATTTGCTCTGATTAGACACAAGCATTTAGCTTCCCCTCTAAAAGCTATTTTCATTTTTGATATGCTGATAAGTTTCTGATAAGGCATAGCTTTTTTATTTCTACCTCTACCTTTGTAATTTCCAAACATTTTTTTCCTCTCTTGTTTGTCTTCATGCATATATGTGCATGAAGATTAATGAAAGGAAAAATATTTGTTTTCCTGATGGAGAATAATTTTTTTCACTTATTTTAGGACCTGAAAATGTATGCAAAAAAGCTTTGCTTTAAACAGTCTCTCTTCCACATTTTTGTCAGTGAATGCAGTTAACTAAAACTGTACAAAACTCAGGGGTCAATTGTGACTATTTGTAATAACGTTCTAAATATATTTTTAACATATAGATTACCATTTTGCAGGGACTTATGTGGCTTGTGACTGTAGAGGCTATCAGCTATGGCAGTACTAGCTACTGGTTATTTAAGGTAAGCTTCAGTGGAATTTACATTCACTACAGTACCAGGGGACATGCAGAGTTTCGTTACTGATAGAAACTGCTTCGTGCCTGCATGAAGGAGGTTTGACAAGAAGCAACAGCCTACCCCGAGAGCAGTGTAAGGTGCCTTAAGTCAAGTAAGTGTAGAGTTTTGAATGTAGAAGTGCTGATTCTTCTGCTGGCTTTCTTAGGGCTCTTGAGACTGAATGAACGTGAAAAAGTTCAACATTCAGGCAAGGTTTAGCTCAGCTCTTTGGCATTGTTGCCCGCCTTGACCTCTCCTGCCAATCCCCAAGGCACAGTCTCATCTTACCTGTGTCAGTCAGACTGTAGAGGTGCTTTGAAACGATCTAAGTTAAAAACTAACTTTCTTTTTTTTGTAAATCATTGTAATGGTCTGGTTGTACTATGACCCTTGTGTTGGTAAAATTGAGGAGATGGTGATTGCTGGTAAGAACAGAAGGAGAGTCAGTCTCCAGGTGTTACTTGTTTGGTGCTTGTTTTGGGAAACTCTTAAGCTGTTGGTTTTTTTTTTCTGAATTTCTCCCCCTAGTCATTGAAATAAGTGTCTCGTGAAAGTAACCTGTAGGGTTAGATACCTGAAGTTAGACAATGTGAATACACATCCCACCTAGTTTAGTGATGTCTGCCTTCCATTCTGTTGCAAAGAAGCAAGCATCAGCCTTGTCAGGTAGGTGTCAGTGAGCTGACATCCCCTGTATGACTTTGTACTGCTGTGAAAATACCTACAATCCTGTTCTACTAAATAGGGAAGCATTGTTGTTAGCTATCTGGTTCTGTTAATGAAAATATCCTATTTTTGGACCTTGTTAGCTTTTCAGTTATCAAAACTTTTAACAATTTTAGGGGACATACAATTCAGACTAGTAGTCTGAATCCCATCACTGACGGTACGTTACTGAGGAATAAGAGGTGCATCATGTTGTTGTGTGGTGTTCACATCTCCCCTTAGCCTGTCAGGCAAAATAAGCTGCTTTCAGCTTTGACCCAAGCTGTGTACAGACTGTTGACAGAAGAGGTGCTCTGAAACAACTGGGGATGGGACTGAATCTGTTCCGAAAATAGAGGTTTACATTTGTAATATAAAAGGGAGACTGCAAAATAGTCTTGGGCCCAGACTTAAATTTTGTACAGAAAATGTTTTATGTGCTCTAGTATGCACAGAAATGCTCCTATGAGTTTTCAAAAAAAAAAAACCAAAAACAAAACAAAGTGACATTTAAAAATACTCTTAAGCATGTCCTTTTTTCCTGGTGACCCAAAAACACAAAGGAACAAAGAACAAAGCTGATGATAAGTAACAGCTGAAAGTGTTGTGCATTTAGTCTATTTAGTCTTTTTGAGCTTGGCAAAGCGTAAATGTATAGTATGAACAGGTTTTCTGGTACCTAAACTCTACAGACTCAGGTTTCACATCACAAGATAGGGTTAAAAATCATCAAATTAAACAAACATATTTATGAGCCATCTGGTTTCTGAGTCTTTCCAGTTTGTGTTTTCTATCCTTGGTAACTATTAAGCAATTTTTGTTGCTGTAATTTTCATGTCATTACATGGCTCCAGAAACTACATGTTTAAGAAAAACACTGTAGAGAACTAGATTCAGAATAGAATTATAAGCACTGGCAGCACTGGCCACATTTGTCATTCTTTCAATTGTCCTAATGTACTATTAAAAGCAAATGTAGAGAATATACCCATTTTTTCCTTTTAATATGACTTTACATTTAAGGCAGAGTGAACTGGAAGGTTGTATTATCTGACTCTTACAAGATAGGAAGGGAGTCAGATTTCCTAGGGTTGGTTTCTCATTCTGTCACTAGCTTTCCACGTGGTTTGGGGAAGGCTACTTAGTCTTGGTGCCTTAATCTGTGTCTTGTTTTACCTGTTCTATTTCCTTTATTCAGATGTGGTGAGACATAAAGCAGTATGTGCTAGTTCCTTGAAATAAGTCCAGTGTACAGAATTACTTGTATTTATTAGGTCTTTTTTTTTTAATGAAGTGTAACTCAGGAGAATCTGTAACTCACTTTCCATGGAAATTTAAGTGTGTTGCTTTGGAAAAAAAAAAAAAAAGTATTCTTTCATGTTGAATGTTGGGTTACTGATAAGAGCTTTTTGACAGTATTGGTGGAGGAAATAAAAGTGTTCTCCTTAAAGGTGGGCATTTGTATTACTTCTTTATAATGTATCCTTATCTGCTCTTGAGAAGGCACAGCACTGATGAATAGGGGTGTAATCTCCTCTTGTTCCTCTGGTGACGTGACTGATATTCTGCATGCCAGCTCGGTCATTTCTAACATGGAGTCAACTGTCAGACTGTAGTTTCATCTTGGGAAGAATGAGAGAAGAGCTATTGTGGCTGCTGTTGTGTTTCTAGGTACAACCAAATGCTAGTGCTATTTAAAAGTAACACATTTTGTGAATATTAACTGAAGTACAGTAATCAGGTTCCCTTTCTCCATCTCCTTCATCTTTTTGACAAAGCTGTGTGTTGAGCATCATCAGTTTTCTTGAGTTAAATCTGGTTTTGTGGGTCTTGGAACCTTTCTGACTCGTTTGCCTACCATGAACAGCAGCCATTCCTGGTTCCCCTGCACCTTGTTAGCCCTACTGCTGCATCTTACTCTTTCTCCTGTGGTTTGGTATCTCTTCCACACGGTAAGTAGGAGCACTTGGCAGGCCGAGCTCAGTGAAGGATGCACTGGGGTCTCTAGGTCTTGTTAGAAGCACGTAGCTTGTGTCTCTCTGCTTCCCTTACATGTGTTATGAGCTTTGAGAGAATGCAAAGCAGTCACTTGATGTCTTTATGTCTTTAGTTCCAAAGCTCAGATTCTCAGATGCATAAAGAAGAAAGAACAAGTGTATGCATAGAATAGAGCACGCCTTACTCAGGGTGAGTGTGGTTTGGAGGCGAGCATTGCTTAGAGCAGCAGAGAATGCTAGCCATGATGCAAAGAAGACGTTTGAAATCTTGGCTGCCAAACTGTTAAATGCCCTACTGAAATTTGTGCTTGGTTTCACATTCCACCTTCTTAGCCTCCTCTGAGTGTTTGTTTGACTGCTTTCCTCTTCTGGAGTCCAGCTGGCGTGGAGAGGCTCAGCTGTGAGGAAGCCCATTTGGGTGTCTCAGCTGGCACTGGCAGACTCCCCATGCTTGCTGGCAAAGTTGAGGTTGCTGGCAACAATTTCTAGCTGAGGCTGTGAGGAAGATGTTTGAAAGGTGTTTGACTCTTGCCTAGAGCTGACAGGACCCTGCTGGGGAGATCACAGAATCATTTAGGTTGGAAGAGACCTGACTACCAAGTCGTCCACTAAACCATGTCACTAAGCTCTACATCTCAACGTCTTTTAAATACATCCAGGGATGGTGACTCAACCATTTCCCTGGGCAGCCTGTTCCAATGCCTCACAACCCTTTCAGTAAAGAAGTTTTTCCTGATATCCAACCTAAACCTCCCCTGGCGCAACTTAAGCCCATTCCCCCTCGTCCTATCACCTGGCACATGGGAGAAGAGACCAATCCCCACCTCGCTACAGCCTCCTTTAAGGTACCTGTAGAGAGCGATAAGGTCGCCCCTGAGCCTCCTCTTCTCCAGGCTAAACAACCCCAGCTCCCTCAGCCGTACCTCGTAGGACTTGTTCTCCAGACCCCTCACCAGCTTCGTTGCCCTTCTCTGGACACGCTCCAGCACCTCGGTGTCCTTCCTGTAGTGAGGGGCCCAAAACTGAACACAGGACTCGAGGTGCGGCCTCACCAGAGTCGAGTACAGGGGGACAATCACCTCCCTAGTCCTGCTGGCCACACTGTTCCTGATACAAGCCAGGATGCCGTTGGCCTTCTTGGCCACCTGACCACACTGCTGGCTCATAGCTTTAAGGCCTAGCCTTGCTCTGGGTTGAAGACAGTAAAGTAGGAATTCAGTGCTCCGACAGCAACTGCTGTCTACTCAGCCCTCCCGAAACAGCGTGCTAGAGAAAGGTGCGGTGATGGATTTTGTATCAGATACTTCAGATTATGGCACAGGTTGTGTGGCTCTCTTTTTCTTAACGCAAAATGCAAGTACTTGGCAAAGCCAGTCCTAGATGGAGGGCAATGCAAATGCTTCACCATCTGCTTCCAAAAGAATATAGTCTCCACTATGGACTGCAGCTCCCTCAGAGTGCGTGTGTTGTGTACGCTCTGTCACACTTTCTCATTATTGTAAATGGAGTTCATCCTTTACTTGCAAAGAAGCCATGGCTTTTATTGACGCAGTAGCTGGCTATTGTGGTGGCAGGCATTGGGACGCGTCTGTTATTTACAGAATGTGTCATTTACACCTTCCTGGTGCAGAGGAGCTGAGGCTACTTTAGGGGAGCAGGCACAAACAGGACAGCGTTTTGAAGTGTGTGATACTGTGAGAACTCTGGAAGGAGCTCTGTTGAGCACTGATGGGAGACCGAAATGACACCAATGATTTTTCTCATATTGTTGTCCCCTTTACTGGGACGATCTCTAGTGGAATACCATGTAGGCAGTGGGAACTCTGGGCAATCGTATACAGGGAAGAACGGTACTACTGACATATGGATTTGGTCTTTTACAATTCCAGGCTGTTTACATATGAAAAGTTAAAATAAGGTGCTGGGTGAGCAGCTGAAGTCCAAACGTGATCTAAATGTACAGAAACTCTGGCAGGTGTGCTGTATTTGGT
This sequence comes from Anseranas semipalmata, assembly GCA_013399115.1. Lineage (NCBI taxonomy): Eukaryota > Metazoa > Chordata > Aves > Anseriformes > Anseranatidae > Anseranas > Anseranas semipalmata. The sequence goes on from VXAA01003474.1 coordinate 203,496, forward strand.
GGGGATAATGAGCCAAAGAACCCATGTGCAGTCTGATCGCTCATTTCTGCCTTGACAGTGGGCACACTGAAAGCGTAGGGATTGTGTGGAATTAAAGAAACTTTCAGGTGGTGTCTGTGTTAACCATTGAAAGCTACGTGCCACCATGAGGCATTTCATCACCTTGCAAGCTGCCTTACGTAAGGGATTCCACATTGATATACTGCACTGCGGGCAGAGCCAGGCTTGCTTTAGGACTTGTGATTCAGGCAGTTACTAGGGGCCAACAGAAAAGAAAAATGCACAGGCTCTTGACTTCGTGTTGTTTGTTTTCCTCATTGTGCTGGCTCATGTGTGCTGGCTGGTATCCTGGGAGCAGAGAGCTAGGGCTCTGTCTGCTGTTCATCTTAGCTCCCTCATTCGAGGGCTGAGCAGAGACCTTGTTTTCCTCCCTTGTGTGGACTAGTCTGGAGTGACTCCTTGCCAGTGAAGAAACTCCAGCTGCAGGCCAGCAACAGTCAGGCACTGATCTTCAGGGACTCTACTGGGATATGTAGCGTCTTTCGTAACTGTCTGATAAAGACCTGGTTAAAGTGTGTAATTACTGAGAGGAGCTGATGGTCTCATACCGTTTCCCCACCAATCACTTCTAGAAAGTGGGTGCTCTTCTCGTGATCCAAAAGAAAGTAGTACTTAAGAGGGAGGGGATGGTGGAGCAGGTCTGGCCTCCAGCAGCCACAGTGTTTCATTAACTCTAGTAAAAACTGGTTTTTGTTTTCTCTTGAAACAAATGTAAGAGTTTGAGTTGAGCTAACACAGAATTCAACTTTCATATGTTGTGTTTGTTGGCCTCCAGTGGTTTTTGTATGCCTTTTTCTTGTGCACATAGACACTTAACGGATATATCCAGAAATGCATCCAGTTGTATTTCCCTACTGCCAGAAAATGAAAATAGCTTGGGACTGTCCCCAGTCATTTTCTTTCAGGCACCATTTTGTTCATTAATGTTGAATCAATTTATCCATGGTCTGAAAGGAAGTCAGAAATTTTCTGAAGAATCTTTTTTTTTTTTTTTTTTTTTTTTTTTTTTTTAGTTTTTTCTTTCTTTTTTTTCTATTTTNGACGTTCATTCTGTGTTTCTTCTACTTTGATGTCCTTGCGCTGATTTCACACTAGGGTGGTTTTCTTGTGTGACATTCTCATCTTCAGCATGAAGCTGAAACATCTTTGAAAGAAATGAATGAGAGAGGCCCCTGTGTCTTAAAATGGATCAGATCAGTGCTGGTATAATCTAGCAATCAGTCATTTGGGTTTCCTGCTACTCATTCCCATCCATAAAGTTGTCTGGGTATGAGAGTTGGGGTGTATTTTCAAAGCACAGCTTAGTGGGTGTTTAGAGTATTAAAATAGCCATGGTAGTGTTTGGATGTGCCAGCGTGCTAGGATAATTCATAAAGTTGTCAAACCCTGAAGCTAATCTTGCAGTAACGAGAGACACTCTTCCTTGGTAGGGAACAAATTCCTAATTTCATCATTACTATTTTGGCACCGAACCTGAAGTGGTCCTTTAAGGGAAAGGAAGGAGTCATCGTATTTAAAGACTTCCTGTCAAAAGTAAAATAAAAGCCTTCCTGTGAAATACCCCTTTAACTGCTTTCCAGCTGGGAAGGGTGGTGTAGTAGCCCAAGGAGCTTGTCTCTAAATTACACCTTGCTCTTTGGAAGCAAAAAAAAATAAGTAAAATGAAAAGCCAAGATAAGGAGATATCCTTCTAGACATAATCATTCTTTGCAACACAACTGACTGTCTTCTGTTTTGTGTGTTCTGATAACAGTGGGGGATCATCTGGCTATCATCCCCACTTCCTTTTATGTTTCCTTACTGGGAGGGAAACAAAGGAAAAAAAATGAACTGGCAGTGACCACTCCTCTGTTTGCAAAGTCAGTTTCCTACCAAAAGTGGACTGGTACAATTCATAAAGCTTGCTTATGTTGTTCCAGGCCATGAGCAAAAACTATGTCATGTTTTTTCAACCCAAAGGTGATTTTTTTGGATCCAAAATTGAAAGTTCAAATCTTGGCACAAGTGACAGAAATGTCTTTGAAAAGAAGGAAACAATTTGCCAAATAGCAGTTTAACTTATCCCTGACTTTTAGTCCATTCAGGAAGTCCGGAATACCAGGGCTCTCCCACCCACTGAGAATTCGTTATATCAAGTTCATTCCTCACAATGGCAATCCCAACTGCAGTTTGAAAAAAGATTCTGCACCTCTTACGTTGTGCTGGCTGCAAGTTAAGGTATTCGTACAGAGAGTCATCTTGTAACTGGTAAATATTCAGGACAGAGTCAGCAAGCTAAGTCCTAATCCTTTCCATAAGAGAACCTGCAGATCTTAGGAGACTGCCCAGATTTACCTCCCTCCAAAGGCTTGGCTCTCATGCTCATCTGAAACAGTAAACAATGAAAACATCACTCTTTGTAATGTTCAGCATACCGTCAGGGCTCCATACTTATTAAATTGTCTTGTTATTAAGAAGATTATTAATATTGGTACTGTGATTGGAGTTAGCATCCTAACACTGTCTGCATGGATTCATTTCCTGATGACTACTACAAGTCTCTCTCTTTTTTTTTTTTTTCTCAAGGTCCCTGATATTTCAGTTTTTTCCTAACAGTTTTTGCCTACTTCATGAGGCCTGGCACATACTGTACATTCCTTACGTGCCTCTGTGTCCTATCAGGCCTCATTGATAAAGGACATCAACTATGATCTTTAAACCACTCTCCCACTTTTTGTTTGTCCCATCACTGTTGAGGAGGGAATTCCTCTTGCTTACTGCTCTCTTTCTGTGAGACAGTCTCCAGCTGGCAGAGACCCTTTCTTTGCATGCCTGATTTTTGACTTCCTCAATCTGGAAATGGTGCCCATTTGCCCCAACACTGTCACTATCTTCAGTTTGGTCTGCGCTGCTGCTCAGAGTCTGAGGTTGCCATCTAACCTGGTGCTCCCTGAATTGCTGCCTCTTGCCACTGCCTTCTGTAGCCCGTTTTGTAGCTGGGCATAGACCTCCTCTCTTCCACACCGTACAGTTGGGTCCACAACAGTAGGGCCATGGCAGCATGGCATGAGGCAGCTGGTGTACCCTGGCTCTTCCTTTTTTTAAGCTTCTCTGTGTCCATCTTTTATTTCTCTGGGCTGCAGCACACTCTGTCCATGGGGAGCAGCCTTAATACTTTGGGTCCATTGATTTCTGCTCTCTACTTCTAGAAGGGTGTATTGTGATGATACAAAACTACCAGCTTGTAGGCCTCCCTCGTGTCTCTTTTTGCCTTTTGGTCATTCTTTCTTGTCTCTCTAGTTATCTGTTGTTTATGGAGCATCTTTCTCTAATTCTTCCTTGCAATTAAATCTTCAGGATTTAGCACTAACACGGCATGGGCTGTAGTTTATCTGTGGTGTGTTTTTGTCAGTTGAGCTAGACTGTGCAAAATATTCCTCCTAATTGTAGTTTGGGCAAAAATGTCTACTTGTGGAGAGAGGTTGGAGTAGCAGTCTACAATAATAACATAATTCCTGTCATTAAAAGTAAAATCCTCTCTAACTTTTCCAAGTGTTGCGTTGGGATATAAAAAACAAAAAAAGTGACCTTTCCTCTTGTGTGACAATTATATTATTTGTATGTCTTGCATTGTCTTATTTGCACTGCATTTTTCTGTTTGTATCTTTAATTATTCTTACATAACTTGTATGTAGGATGAAAAGTGACTTGGGAAGGTCAATATGTCCAGGTCGTTGTTAGAGCAGCATTGCACTCCTTGGACAACCTTGGGCTTGTTTAGTGGTTGAGCCCTGTGACATGTACCCATCTCATGATGTCGTTTCTTTTGTCTCCTAGAATTGCTCTTCAGTCCTTAAAAAAAGTTCCTATGTTGAAGTCATAGCTGATTCCCAACTTATCAGAAACCAGCTGTTTCCTGTGGTATTTATGCTTTATGATCTAGCCAGACGTGATACTTGAACTTTTATTTTAAATTCCCTTCCTATTTCATGCTTTGATTGCTTGAGAGCCTTCTGTCAGAGAAGAGAGAGTTCCTAACCATGATAAGCTTTCTTCAGTTCTGCAGAAGTATCTGTGTTGGATCGGGAGCTCTGCAGTGTCTGTTTCCACGAGACTCTCTTATGGGCAATTCTTCACCTGCTGGCAGCAGGCAGTTGGATGCACTCACTAGTGCTTGATGGTTTGGCTTCAGATTATACCCAGAGGAGAAATGGTGTAGCTACTCCACTTCAACCTGCACTAGAAACTCCATTTTGTGTCTGCTAGGAATTTGCTAAAACTGCTTTAGACCTTTGCTTCGCATCATTGTTGTTCACAAGGTAACTTTGGGACCCTGTAACATGGCTCCTGTTTTCTGTAGGATTGTAGTCAATTTACAACAGGTATGTCTGTAGTATTTTCTTTATCCCTACCTGTTCTTCAATCCCTCAAAACTCTCTAGAACTGCATCATTGTGTTGTGCTCTCCCACAGGCTCACAGGCGTCTTGTGTGTGTGTGTGTGTATACATATATGTGCATACATATGTGTATATGTATATATACACAAAAAATTGGAAAATTAGTCATTTCTATTGAACTTCAAACTTCAAACGTATCCTTCCTCTCAACTTTCATCCATTCTTTCCACCCTCTTCACAATCCACATATTATGCTTTAGTTATAGCTTACCTTGCAGGATTCCTTCAAAAATCAGTAGCTGTCTGATTTAGGGAATCTGTGTTCTCCTGATTTTTAGCTTATGCATATGTGCTTAGCATTTGCATTTTCACTTATCTCTGTTGATTATTATGACTGGGTTTCATGACCCTGGTTTGTCTCTTCCTTGACATCATTTCCACCCCCTTCTCTACATTCAATAAGTGGGAATGTCCTGAGCAGCGGTTTGGGTTTGATGCAGATTGCCTGGAAACGCTTTTCACTGCAGTTAACCTAGTGACCAACCTAGTCCTAGTTCAATGGATGTTGTGGGAGCTCTTTTTCTTCCAGATTTGTTAATTGCCACTTTGTTGGCTCTGCCAATGTAGGATAAGAAGTTCTTCTGCACTCTCTTCACAGATGGCAGCTTGGGTACTAACAGTTTAAACCCCAGGTAACACAGAGTGTGTTGGTAATACACTAGAGAATTTAGTCCAGGGTCTTGATCATGAAGAATGCAAGGGATACTGCCAGAAGATGAAGGGTTTAATCTTGTGCTTTTCTCCATCCTGGTTTAGCCAGAGGGGTTGATCCATACAACAATCTATTACTGCCATGTCAGAGATTTTTAGCAAGTATTCAGAGGTACAAAATGGACTGGTGACAAGCCAATTTGGTACGTGGCACTTGTGATAGGATTCCTTTTGGCCATCTTGAGCCATTTAGTAGGTTAGCTGTTTAAGTTAGTCTTTTAGGCTCCTCCTATTATGCTTTTCTCTCTCTGTTGACTAGCTTAGATTTATACACCCAAGTCTTAGGCAGCTGAAGTCGTAAATCCCACTCTTATTTATTTACCAGACAATTTATGGTAAGAAATAGTTTAATCTCTTAACACTGCTCTTGTGCATCCCACCTTTTCACAACTTATGCCTATGAAAACTAAATTTTGGCATGAAGGAATTGGAGTCTCTCCTGGAAAGGAATTTGGCAGATACTGAGAGGAGACTTGTGGCAGTACTTCCATATTTTCCTGGCGGTATTGAAGAGAAATTGTAGAGGATGGAATCTTCCATGCTGCTGCACATAGCTACTGCCAAGGCACTGGTGGTAGGCATACTGCTAGATGAAGTTGAGTGAAAAATTCCTGTTTTCATGGTCTCATATGAAAATATAATTTGAGAGAGAGAGCTCTTTCTGACAAGGGAAAACCACAAGACCACAACCTCTGATACAAGTGCATAAATCTGATCTGTTAACTGGAAAGCTGAATAAAAATTGAAATACTAGTGGTCAAAGTGAAAAGTAGGATGAAGCAAATTATTGTGAAAAATAGGCTTGGCACTGGAAGGGAAGTTTGCAAGCTTAGTATGAGGTGCATTTCCCTAATATTAGAATCAATGGCACACCTATCGATAAACTGTGCCTGGCATACAGACTGTAAACAAGAGTACATAATGATCGGATTGGTGTAAACGTGGAAACAAAGAGTCCTCTCAAAGAAGGAACAGAAACTGCAAAGGTTGTATGCTTCTGAAATCTGCTGTCCATGGACAGACCCAGAAGGTCCCTGACAAAAACATCAGTTTCTTACTCTCTTTTTTATTCCATGCACATCAGCTGAATATCACTGGGGAAACCAAGAGCTTGCTGCACTAACCCTTCCTGGTCTGGTCCCTGGAGACCCGGTGTGTTCTTTAATATCTGTGCCATGCAGTGGATTGCAAAGCATGCAATAGCAACAAACAAACTAATGAATGATTAAAAAGAAAAATCTATGAAGGAAGGATTTGTTTTTATTTAGATTTAGCCAAAAAAGGTCTCAGAAGTAATTTTCTGCCATGCTTTGGAAAGCTGATGGAGTATGGCCTTGTCATTAGAAAATCACCTGCTGCAGGTGTGGTTTTAAGTTGGTGGGTGGGATGCAGCTCTGGGGTGTTTCAAGCCTGAAGAGAGGTCAGGAGCTATAGGTGCTGTTCATGTGGACAAAGTCGTTATTGTCTCCAAAGGGTGAGGTGAGTTTAGGACAACCTTTTATTCCATGAAACATTGTCTTTTTAACTGTATTCCTATTCTTAATTAATCAAATTTAGTGCAGTTTTCCATTATTTTGCTCAAGATTGCAATCAGGATCCAGCATATCACTTGTTTCCCCTTTTACCATTTTTAAACATCAAGAAAATCCTCATTGTCTTTCCATACTGAGAGGCTTTCAGTGTTTCAGCACTTTCTAAAATGCACGTTAGGGCAGAGGTACCACCAGCCAGTTGGTAAGGACTTCTGGGTTCTCTCTGTCCAGGGCTCTTGATTGTAAACTACTTATTATGCCTGAAAATGTAGTGCTCTTACGTTGTTATATGGCATACATGTACTGTGGTTTTCTTTTTCTTTTTTTCCTAAATACAGAATTTACTGTTAATGGAACAATTTGCCTTTTCAACGTAATTATTGAGAACCTTACAATCTGTATTTAGTAAATGTCTGTTTATTGATTCCCTTGTGTTGTGCTGTCTAATATGTTAATCTATGTGCCTTCAAATGATGCAGGACTGAGGTAGCAGCGGTGTAATGTAGCATGTCACTCACCCACCTCTTCCCTCTTGCACAGCCTATCCTTCCTAAGCAGATTTGTAATCTCATAGAAGCTTGCCTCATACCTCAAGTGTTCTGGAAAGGTTTGTACCCAGGAGCTAATTACAGAGACAGATACACCAGTTGCAGTTTCACTGGATATCTGTTAATAATTCGATACTTCTAACCTGGCTGAATGACCTCAGGTTCTCTTTCCTCTCTGTATTAGAGAACATCCATTCACTTCTTTTATTTCTGTATTGTGGTTATTTTATTGCTCATCTATACCCTTGTGGTTATCTGATATATATCACTGTCATATGAGAATAAAAGCATCAACCATGACTCCTTAGAATCAGATGAGGGAATTTTGTGCGTGTATCAGCCAAGAAAAGGGCTGGGGAATTAATCCAAAATGTTGGTAGATTTGAAAGATAGTGTTTTGTTCTTTTTCTGTGCTTACAACTATTATGTAGGTGAAAAAGTAGATACTGGAATTGTGTCAGCCACTGAGGTGAACCAAAGCACCGAGTGTCGGATCATTACAAACTGCACAACCTGGAAATAGATGTTGATTCTTGACTGATGTGAAGTGCATGAATGTTGAGTTCTGTTCTACAGCATGCCACCAAAAAGAGCTTTAAATTGACCTGGACTAGCTAGACAACACCTGCTATACTTTGTGACAGCAGTGTCACAAAACCGGATAGAGTTTACATGGAACCAGTGTTTTAGAAAGCATTTATATTAGCAGCAAGATCCTAAAATGAGGAGATATAACTGCAGTGCATGTTAACATATCTAAGTAAGTTTGTTCTTAGGCTGTCATAATCTAAAATTCCATAAAGAAGGGCTTCAGAGAACACAGAAGGGCTTTATACGTAATGTTGCAGAAGTACTTGCTAAGATCATAAATTTTCTTAGAGGCCTGATGAAAGACAGATACACTATTAAATAATGAAGGGTTAATGTGAGTTTGAATTGTTGTTGAAAGGGATTACGCTGCCCTCTAGCTCCAGAAGCATCATGTAAGGGGAGTACCCCATCTTTTCCTTCCCCACCCGCAGGCCTGCCTCTTCCTCCCAAAATAAATCCGTCCGAATGACGGAAACAAGGAGTTTAAATAGGAGACTTGGAAATAATGTTGTTTCCAGTAGTACCCATTTCTGGAGAAAATGGCCCCATGAGAAGCACAAGACGATCTGATATAGAAGTTCAAGAGGGTATTTTGTGTAACTGGCCAACTGAAAGTCCTAAAATTTCCAAGTATAAAAATATAATGTGCCTAGCACTATTAAATTGCTGAATATGTAATGACAGTATGCATACCATTGTGTGAAAACATAACATAGCACGCAGAAATCTCCTGTCTCCGCTTCAGTGCACAACTTATTACTGAAGCTTCTGACTTTTGTCAGTGTAGCTGTTGCCATTATAAGCAAATATTGAAGTTAAGAAATATGTAGCCAATTCAGGAAACTACGTTACATTCCTAGCTGTGTTAGCCCATAGTGGGTGTTAGTTTACTTGAAATAAGCAGGAAATATTTCCTTTTATTAGCTGTTATTCCAGTTTATATGCAATTGAATCGGAATAGTTCCTATCCAAATGCATCTGGGTAAACTTACTTTTTCCAGTGTGTCATTTAATTTATGGAAAGTTAAGGGCAACATTTATTCTCAGGTAGTCCAGTCAAGGCTTTTTTCTCGGATGAGAGCCTTCAGATGAGGCTTTATCTACTTTCCTGATTTTCTCAGGGTGCAATGATAGGGCAGTGGTTAAGAGGTCTGTGATGATGAGTATGGCATTTTGTTTTGTTTTGTTTTTAAGAGATGCTAGGAAACTGAGTTTGGGTTGAGAATGGAGAGCACTGGTTCACCTGTGAGTTATAGATGCAAAAATTCAGGGATCATTTTAAATGAAGTCGATACTGCCTATACTGTCCAACCATTACCCCAAAGAAGGGAAGAAAAGAGCATTCTCAAAGTTATCTCCTTTTCACCCCAGCTGGGTCATGTTTTCGTAACATTCAGTGCTTTTTTGACAGCATCAGGTCTGTCTGTGGTGGCACAGGCCAAGTTTTAAATGGCAAATGCCGAAGTATTGTGGTTTCATTGGCTTTAAATACGTTTAAAAAACCCTTTCTGAGACGTCCAAAAGTATGTCTTATAAGAGACTTAGACCACACTGGCTGTTTCTAGGAAGCAGAAGTCACTTACCTGTCCCTGGATTCCTGATGTGACAGAGTCCCTGAAGCCCTGTGTCAGTGGAAGTCTATCCCAGCCCTGCCATTTTTTATTTATTATTATTTTTTTAAAGAAAAGTTACAGCTATTAGGAAAAGGGGCTCCTTCTCATGGTTTATCGGTCCTATTGAACAGGAAAGCATCTCCAGTTCAGTTTGGAGTGGCTGGCAGGTGGAGACACTTGTCATTGGCTATGTCAGTGAAACACTTCAGTCCTGCAACACTGGGATTCATCCCACCTAGGCTGTCCAGAGAGGACACAATTCTGTCACAAATCCATGATTGGCAGACATGCAGTGAGCTGAGGTGTAGCTTCAGATGAAAGGCAAACACCCATCACTTTCAATCTCTTGGTAGAGGATTGATGAAAAGCAATTCTCTCTGTGTTAATCTTGTGATTTGATTTGATTAGCTGATGCATTCATTTGATGATTTCAGAATTTGATTGTTTAAGACATCACCATTAACCCATTTGATTTATTGACGGCAAATCTTTGTGACCTAGACTTCACTATAGTTAAATATTAATTAGTTTAGAGAAGGTAAACTAGCTTTGTCCTAATAATATGTTGGTTTGTTCTCAATATTTCCTTGCTGATTTTTAGAAATAAAATCTAAGCAGACTGCATAGATCTGTTCTGTATATTCTTTGTTCTTTCAAACCCAGAAGCCTTGAGGAAAAAATGTATCTTGGCTTTTGTATTTGAAAGATATTTCATTCTCTTTAAATTAAATTTTTTGTTCCCACCTATTGCACAATACTTCAAGCAGCAGTGAAATATCGCCCCGTAAGTCACAGTTTGCACATTATAAGATCCAAAATGAACTAATAACAAGTAATTATCTGCAAACTGCTATTGGCTCATTTCAGCAAGTCTCTTCGATATATTAGTTCATGCCCATAAAACCAGGCCCTTACTGTACTATGGACTGAGTTAACAAGAATGTCCATATAAATATGAAAAGCAAAAACATCTGAAGAACCAAAACCTAGCTCCACTGAAATATGATAAGAGAGTTTGAAATGACTCATCAAATTCCTGTATTCAGAGACCTGGCTGGAGGTCAAAAGCTTTTATATTTAACAGGCTTCTTCAGTGCTAATCAGTTAATCCTGAAATGGTTGTGAGTGAGTACAGTGTGCTAGGGAGCTAAACAGAAGGAAAGCTGCCATAGTGTCAAACTGCAGGTGGGAAACACCACTAGTGTTGTCTACCCTTCAGTAGAGAGGTGAAAGGCTCATAGACATGAAGGTCTTTTCTGTGAAAGCATATCAGGTACCTAAACGCAGCCCAGGAGGATACATCAACACTGCTGCTTGAGAATATCCAGAACACTGTCGAAAAAGTTGCATTGTCACTGATGGTAAAGCAGCCTTATAGCCTGATATCTTCATGGCTTTCTGTCTGCTTTGGTGTTCACGCCAGACTACTTGAACTTGAGTAACAGTGGTGTAACCTGGCAGGGCAAGGAGGAATCAAACGTGACTTACTGACCGCAGGTTCACTTGAGTACCCCAGCGTGCTGCAAGAAACGTAGGATTATAGAACAAGTTGGATCCCTTGGGTCATTGAGTACAGCCTGCCAGTCCCAGGCATCCCTGTTATGAAAACTTAGATGGGAAGGGACCACAGAGCATTCACCCCGTGCTAGGAATGCTGGAAAGGCAAAAAAGCAAGAGCTGACTGCGATGCGAAACTCTCAAATCTGCAGCAATGGAGCTATCTGATCCAGCAATGGGTTTTCTGATCCAGGCCAACAGCAGGATCCAAGGATTAAGTTTGATTTCTTTTCCATGTGCCAGTTGCATCATTCCACCTAAAAAAAGGTGGTTGCCTCATTAAATGGTGGCTTGGTTTGAGCTGTATTGTGAATGCTGCTGCAATATTGCAAGAGCATCAAACCAAAGTGGATAACTTAACATGTGCTCCAATGCTTGTGGGAGCAGCAAAATGTGGTAACATTTGTCCTTTTCACTAGTTTGATCTTTCTAAATCCCTGAAATCAACTCTGAACAGCTTAAATAACAGTATCCCTCATGCTAAAATTCTTCCTTTTTAATGGAATATGCTGAAAGGAAATGACTTAGCTTAATTTCTAAAATGCTGTTTTTAAATTTTCCAAGCAAATTGTCTTACGTATCAGTCCTACCAGCAAGGAAATGAAGTACTAACCATGCAGCATGTCTGCTACCTTGGTTTTTTGAGGTAATAAAGAGATTGGGATCATCCTCCCTTGCTCAAGTGTTAAACTGACTTCTAAAGAAAGAGCCGAGTTAGGTTCTGACTCCAATAAATGATATTTCCCATGATGTCTCAGCTAATGGCATAACACAGTGAAAAGATGAGGTGTGCTTTTAGGGTATTTGATGATTCCCTTAATATGAGCTGCAAGTTCAATTTGGGCATTCAAGGATCTGTTTCTTTCCTTCCCAGTCTCAAATAGCCATATTACTGGGAGTGGCAGAAGAGGTATGGGCAGAATACAATTTGTTTAGTTTAAGTGTCAGCTTATGTGTTGAACTGCAAAACCCAGCAAAGCAGGTCATTGTTTATTGCTGGTGAAGTCTTACAGACACCTACGGATTGTGACTTTCCCTGTTTTGTCTTAAGGCAGGGGCCTCCATTGTTTCTAGTCTGTCTAACGCTCCCCTGTAATTCATGAATGAAGCAGATGTGCAGGGAGCTTTCTGTCATGGGCTCCAGGACATTTTTGTGGTCACTGCCTTGTCTCTCTGCTCATTCACAACAACAGAGCTCCCCAGCTAGGTGGGAGAGGGCATCATTTTGAGAAGACACAGCATACAGACTTGACTATATTCCTTTCTTTAGCTATACCTGCTAACTTTCCCTGTCTTCTGGAAAAAAAAACAGCTAACTGGTACCTTTTCCATGTCTTTTGGGAGAAACAAACAACTAATTAAGAAATAAAGCTTTTAAGGTTTTGCTAGCTTGCTTGATTTTTTTTCAGTCTAAGCTAGCTTGCTTAAGTTTTTTTCAGCCTAACACATAAAGCAGTGTTTTTTCACAGACACACATGTTGGGAAGGGTAGCTAAAGTGGTTGCTCTGTGTATATAGATTGTAGAGTGACTTTAAAAACATCCTGAAGAAAAGGAAGAGAGAAGAGCAATCAGTCAAAAGTATTATGGCTTCAGGGAATGGGGCCAGAACAAGGGTTGCCCTTATCAGGAGGGTTAGAGAGCTTCTTGGCATGCTGGCATGTGATGGATGTTAGCGGCAGGAATTACAGGCAGTGCCCCAAAGAAAGAACCAAATTGTCTATTGAAGAAGGGGGTAAAATGTGTATCCTTTCCTTTAACAAAAATAACTGCATTTTTCAAGTCAAATAGCTTTAGTGTCTTTTTCTAGTTATGGCCTAAAGCAAACTTTCACAACTGGGTGTAAAACTGGGAGATGCTTTCTCACATGATCTAGTGGAGTGTATCCTGTGTATTTTTGTGTTCTTTTGTATTCTTGGGGGAGCATTTTCAGTACGTGGTGTTGGGCAGATTCTGAATGTCTTTGGTCATGACTTCTGTCAAGAAGAGAAATGTTATTTGTATTTAGGACCGCTGTATTTTGCATGCTAATGCTTTTTCTTCAAGATTCCTGTTAATGATGCATCCTTTTCTCAGAACTGGCATAATGTATCCCAGGCTAGAGCATGTCTGTTGTAGTTCAAAGGAGGTTGTCACCACCAAAACTCCTCTTCCCTGCTGCACAGTACATCTGTACTGTGCTATTCATATTGTGCTTCATTTCTTCAGTTAGTATCCAGGCAGGCCTCTGCTAAAGATGCTTTTTAGGGAGAAAATATTATTTCATATAACAAAGTGTTTCAGTCTCTGCCCCTTTGAGAAGAGCAGGTAAACTCTTTGGAGTGGACGAGAGCAAGAGGTAAGGAGAATATACAGTAAAAAAAAAAGTGTTATCCTCCCCACCTCGTGTGTGTTCATAACTTCTAAAATGTGTTTTTGCAACATAAAACCTTACCTCACATGTAAGGATACAAACTTTCTAGAATTCAGTCATTGATTACATCTTCTTATTTATATTTATACTTTTGGTCTGCTCTTTTACCATTTTTGCTTATTTCCTTCGCAGAAGGAAGCTTTTTTCCTCATATATTCAGCAGTCTGCCTGTCGGGCACACTGGGGCCACATGGAAGTAGAACAGCCTGCAAGGATGTGGGGATTGCATTAGAGTGGTATGAAAATGACTGAGGAGACCTGAAGCTGTGACCTGAACTCACAGGGAGACTTAAGTTGTAACGATGTGTTCAAGGTCTAAGCTTCTGGCCCTAAAAATGCATTTGAAATTTTTAAAAATGATCAGAAAGGCTTTCCTAACTCCAAAAAAAAAAAAAAAAAAAAAACTATTGAATCTGCACAAAAAAAGATTTTATCACTTAGTGAAGAATTGATCACACAACTGCAAATATTCATGACTTTATCTTTTTTTGCAAAAAGCAAATGTTATCAAGTCTCAATCAGCAGTATGTGCAGGCACATGTGTATACATTCACATGCATCCTCAGTGGTACTTCAAGATAAAGGCTATAGTAATCTTTGTGAACTCTAAGTATCAGTACATATTCATTCAGATGCTGCCTTTTTATGTGGAAGCACACCATAATTACAGTGTGGTTTATTTTCGCGTTACCAGTGGGTTTAATAAAGGGGAGGGGATGGGGCTTCTGAGCAAAATAATTCTGAGGAAGCACTTTTTTATGCCAAAACATAAGTGCTGCATCTCCTACAAAGGCATAGGTCTTCCACTTCCTTAGGTCTGAAGACGTAGCTGCAGCCTTTGGATGCTCACAAATGAAAACCTAAAGTAGTAGCTTTACTACAATGTACTGGTAGGGTTTGTAAGTGTACTTGACCGCTAACAATCACGTATCCCTGGCAGTGGCTTTCAGTCACTATCTTCTGTAATTTCCAGGAGGTACCATACATAGTCTTCTGCTCAGTCGAGCAGGAACTGACAGCACAGCTTGTGACAGCTGAGTGCTCTCTTTGGGAGCCCAGTGATGTATTTGCAAAACAACGGGCACTACCTAATTTTGGTAGCTTAGAGAAATAATTTCTTAAAACAAAAATAATAAAAAAGAAAGCATTTAATGTTTGAGTGCAAATCAGATATGTCTGTCCATTCACTCCTAGTACATGTTTATTCCTCTTCTCTCTATGCATCTTTATTTGCTGTTAGATTTCTTCTTTGTCTTGTTTGAGAGTGTGAGCTCTTCTGGGCTGGGATATTGGATAGAGCCTGGTCCTGTTGTTTATCTGTGCTAGCTACAGGGAATGTATTATTGATCAGAGCTTCTGCCCATACCTAAATTGCAAAGAATCAATGGAAGAGCTGAAAATGGGACCCACTTCTTTTGGTTTTGAGGGTTTGCCTTCCCCTCCTGAATTTCATAAAAGATGTTTGACACAGCTTTAAGAAACCACGACCTCATATAGCTTTAAAAGAGGTGGCCAGCAGCCAACTTTCAAATAAACACTCTCCTCTCTTTCATTAAAAGAAAACATTATCATAATATTACATTACAACTCAAATGGTGAAGGTATCTTTCCTTATGTACAAGATACTGTCCTTTGAAGTCATAGAGTCCAGAGTGATTTTCACATGAGGGTGACCAAGTGGGAAAAAGGGGAAAAGTAAATAAAACAGAAACATTGGTTATTTTTCACATTCCTCTCCTGGTTATGGAAACAAACGTTTGGATAACAAGTTTCTCGTTACCCACATCGCTTTCTTTCCCTGAACTTTAACACTCCTTACTCTTTGTTAGTTGTTTAGGATATGCTGTCTTTCTGATATGCCTCTCCATGTTAACAAAACGGGCTAACGCTGCTGCTGTACCTTAGTGAAACATTTAGAAGTTAGATATTGTGTTCAAACTCTTGTTGGTGTTGCTGTGAGAAAGAGTAGGAAGCTTGCCAGTGAATCTAGCTGAGATGGAGAAGTTTCATGGAGGAGCTGAGAAAAGCCCACGTTTTGTTGTAGTCCTAGACGGCAAGCCTGTTAGAGGAAGGAGACTGCTAACAACTAGGCCTACTGCTTATTGCTATTTTTTTCTTTTTAAAACAATGCAAATAATATTTTACTCAGACTACCACAGTCCCTTTTGTAGAATGCGAAATGGGATGGTCAGGGTGGGAAATCGGGAAAGGGACCCGACAAAGCAGCATGCGAGTCTGCCTCGTTCTACATCTGCGCCAACAACTATCTGTGGACTTTGTGATCACACGGTTTCTCGTGTCCTGACCCCTTCCAGCTCAGCTGGGGCTTCATCCCCTGCTGACAGGCATTTTCTTTGGCAGTTGCTGACTGGCTGTCTCAATCACCATGTATCACAATGTATTTAGCATTCTGGATGCTACAGAGGAAACAAAAGAAAATGTTTCCTTCTTGGTTTTAGTTTGGCTTTTTTGGTTCTGTACTCTCTTTTAAGGGATTCCAGACACCTGCTCTTCATGCAAATCGTCCAGTTGCTACTCAGTAAAGGTTGCTGTTGACTGTCTCTTGGAAATTTGGATGTTCACTTCTGCTAGCTGGGTAATTGGTTGACATTCCTGGTGAAGTCTTGTTCTGTTTTCCTTGTATGTTAGTGTTTTAACTCCTTCCTGGTTCATTTGTCTTTAGGTGTAAAGATGTTCCGCATAGGCAGTAATGATTGTATTCTCCTCTCTTTGTGTCTGAATGGTAAGCAGTGAATGGCGTGTTGCAGTAACTATCAGATCAAATTACTTGCTACTTATCCAGCTTGCTGAGCATGATACATTTGAAATTCTCTTTCAAATTAATTAACAGAAGTGAGAGCTGTAGCCATAACTATAGTAATCAAAATGCAGTTTACAGTGTTTTGCTATGTCAATGCTCTGAAACTCCAGAAGAAATGGTAATAGTAGTAGCTTGGTAATAAGAGGTACCATTTTGAATAGGTCTACACCAGGATCAGACCAAGGACAATCGGGAATATCATGGTTCTAGCAAGTCTCCCACATTCTACACCCTGAGTTGTGTACCTACTGCTGACTGCTTCTCTGGATGCTTTTTCCTAATGTGGGAGTATTTGTGCTGTATTAGAGTAAGAGATTTGGGCCTCATTTTTACACTTCCATACTCAGATCAGTGCTTTAAATCACACATGGCACTTCTGATACCAGGCTGTTTCAACGCGAGGAGTAAAATGACTGGGAACTTTCATGCTGCAAGAATTTTCGCCTTCTTAATAGAGGCTTTTCATGTAACCGCACAACATTAGAATTAATCAATTAGCTGTGTGTGTCCTTATGCAATTGTAGGGTTAACAGCATTTTCCACAAAGTCTCCTAGAAAAAAATCAAGTAGCTGGTACCTCTGCATCTTCCCCACCTTAATAACTCATCTGCTCGAGTTGTATGTGGGTGGATTGGTTTCATTTTTTGTTTGTTTGTTTTCTGGGGCATGGGGGTAGTTTCTTTTTTTGTTTGTTTTGTTTTTAATGGTAAATTTGCAATACCTATGAGTTTTCTTTTTGATAGATTTATTTAAACTTTTTGTAATCCCTTGCTCCTCCTTGGGTTGAGATTAACTTTACCACTGGGACTTTCTCAGAAGGAAGAACGGCAGCTCTTGTAGCAGAAGCAGGCTCTTACAGTCTGTTGCCTTTCTATAGGGATGGTGTAACTCTTCCTTCTTCCCTCTTTGTTTTATGTTAAAAGGAAGCTGAGAGCAGAGCCTGCTTTAAAGAGGATAGGTAAAGGCAAGGATAGTCTGATCTTACTAAAGCTGTCATTCTTCAGGAGTAAGAGGAAATTCACAGTGTTAAATATTTACTGTTGATTCCATAAGGAGGATTTTGTGATTTAGAAGAGAAAATACAGTATGTCCAAAAGCAGGGAATCATGAACAAAGTTCTTAAACATTGGTGTGGTCAAATGAAATGGGCGCTAACTCTTTACAAATGACATAAGTTTCTGATCCCTCAATAAACGTCCCAACAGCTTCACACAGAAGCTGAATCTTGGAGAAAAGCCTGTAGGATTCCACAGCCAAGAGTCCCAGCACGTTTGTGCTGGCTGTGATAGTTCTTCCTCCTCCTGTAGGTGAACCAGGAGGGTTGATAACAACAGTAACCAAGTCTTCACATGGCGCTTTCCCTTCATTTTGCTGAAGGCACCTTCCCCAAGAGGCTGATCCCATCATCTGTGTTGTTATACGCAGTGACTCAGATGGCTAATGGCAGAGCAAGAACGAGAACCCTGCTCCCGAGCAGTCTCTGCTAGACGCACTGCTGGGGCGTGAAGCCTCTGTTCCAGTGCCTCTTGCAAGACTCGCTCTGGGAAAAGTTAACAGGGAAGGGTGTGTGTCTAATGAAACTGCTTCAGATGGTGCGTGGAGTATCCTTGGAGCTGACTGACTTAGGCTGTTATGCAAGGGTTAAGTTCTCAAGGGGGAATCCTTAGATGATGAAGAGCTGTTGGCAGCCATCCTTGTGTCAAAAGTAGATCAAAGAAAATGAGGTGCAGGAAATGTGCCTTTGTGCTTGGATAGCCTCAGTGAGCAGAGCAGCCCTGGAGGGATTCTTGGAGCAGCGCATCCATTTAGAGCATTCCTAAGGCAGTTCCTAGTAAAACAAGGATGGAAAGGAACATTAAGTAACCTCAAAGATCAAGGGAGCTCAAGGACAGCTCAAAGTCACTTTTGTCCTCTCCACTTAAGCTATGTTGTGTAAAATTAAGCAATTGAAAATCATTTTCTTTTTACAAAATTGAATTCTATGGGATGAATTCCATATTCATTATAATAATTCAATCAAAACATGGATCTGAAAATTATATTTCCTTCACTTTCTTGCTGGCACACAATTTCTCTTTCGCTGCCAAGTGTTGCAGTGCTGTGCCATGGAAGCCGAAGGGTAGGGCCACCGACCTCCTGCCACAGGCCACAGAACGCAGAGGCATCCTGAAGCTGGTCGTTGAACATCTGCGAGAGGGCAGCTCTCTAGCAATTACATCTCCCATTTCTCTTTTGCATAATTTTATTGGTAGCTCTGGGCAGTTCACAGAGGGATTTTTCTTGGCATCTTAGTGCATGAGTTTGTTGAAAACTAAATATTCTGTCTCATGGGAAATTGTGATTTTAGAAATCATTTCATTTCTAATCATGATGATTCAAAACCTTAACATTTCTCACAAACCAAATTGCTCTAAATTTATGCTTTCACTTAATCAAAACGAGTCATTCAGAATGGCAAAAAGTCTGTTTTGATAGTATTGAAATATTTTCCTTCAGCTAAGTATTACACCATTTTACTACTTGAATGTTCCAAACTTTGAACTCCGAGCAGTTTACTGAGTAAATAAGACACATTTTAACCTTAACAAAATGCTATAACAATTTCCACGTAAATATTTGGAAGATATTAGTATTTCCTATTAATGTAACGGAACTGGCATTCTCACATAAAATCACGGCATGAGAAAATAGTCACGGCTTAGCATTTTATGGTCATCATGAGAGAGTGAGGCTACTGTTGATCTTTTGAGGGAGCCCTTCTCTTCCTCTTTCTAACTTTCTCTGCATCTACAGGTGTTATACCTTCCTTCACCTTCCCTTGTGACTAATTATGCCTGTCACATCTATATGTGTGAATTCACACATACACATCTCCTTTTAAGCTGCAATTGAAAATCCCTATAATGAGTGTTATTCTGAAGGAATATGACAATCTTATTTCTTCCTCTAAATTTATGCTCAAGAACACAACAATTTTAAAGTGCTGTTCCCTTGGAAGGCAGAATATATGTTTGTTGTGTACACCTTCCAGGTTCTTTTTGGAGCTGCTTGAAAACATCTATTGGAATTGAACACATCCCCCTTTAACGTTCTCCACCACAGCTGCACGTCTAATATAAGCCAGTCATCCAGGCTAAGCTCCCTTTGTGATGGAGACTGCTTCTTTGGCAGTTTCTTTTAAAACAGGTATCTTAGGGTGCATTTTCACATCCCTTTCCTCTAATGACAAAGCCAGCTTGAAATGCTTGCATCCTTCCTCTCCCCACAGCTTGTCATCATTCTGGTTTTAATAATGCAACTGTTTGTGTGGCCAAATTGTAAACTAGATTGGTGACATTTGCTAGGTTAATCTTTCAGTATTTTCAATGAGAAAGGAGAGTTTTCCTTAAGAATAGGCTGTGGTTTTACTACAGGAAACTGAAAAAGGCTTTTAAAGGTTTTAAAAGGGAATAAATGTTTCAAAGAATCAAAAATGTTTTTTCACTTTTTGGTTCACTGCACATGTAAGATTTTTTTTTTTCTTCTTGTTTTGGCCAGTTTTTCCGAACCTGAGAAGATCCGTATTCCCTGTGAGAAGAACACATGCTATGCCTCTCTTAATTCATTTTAAATATTTTTTCCCATTAATGTATATAGAGAAGTAAGGGAAGAAAACATACCAGATTAAGAGCTTGAGGTTTGGAATTCTGCTGTCTCCACAGCAAAAAAAAATTTTATTTTTTATTTTTAACAAGCCATCACCCCAAGAGTGGTCAACTTTCAGACGTAAGGCTGTAGCTCAGCCCAATTAAATTCTACCAAGAAAAACAGAAGTTGCTTGCTTGCCAGTGAAGCTTTAGGTCATATGGACAAATCTCTTATTCACAACCAACACTGGTACAATCTGTGTTAGCTCTCTGTATCATGTCTGTATGCAGCTAGCAGAAATGGAGTGGATGCCTTCCCTGCCAGCAATCACCCCAGCCTGAAGAGAGAAGGGAAAACAAGAAGTAGAAATGGTAGAGCAGAATGGAGCTCCCCTGTACAGTTATCTCAAAGGTCCTTGAAAAGCCTTTGGAGGCTTTTGGTAGCATATATATGCTTCCTGGCAGCTTTAATAGAGGTGAGACATAGTGCAAAACCTTGCCCTTATTATCTGTGAGTAATATGCAGCTAGTATTATAAAAATAGACATGTGAGTAATGAACAGCTGTGCTATAAAAAGAGAAATCTTTCTAAGTTAATGTGACAATATATGCAGGCATGAGTATGCGCATGTATACACTACACAATTAGTAGATTAAGAAGACTCAGTAGATGACATATTTTTGGATTTGAAGAAGTGTTTTTGGCATGCTGTTTCTCAACTGTAATGAAAATAGTCATTCAGATCTATTTCAGTAGTTGTAGATGTACACTGAAAACTGAATAAGAAATCATAATTAGCAAGTCACTATTCAAGGGCAATATGCCAAGTAAGGGAAGTAGCATCAAGAGGAGGACCCAAGATATCCTTCTTGCATCTTATCTAACAGGTAGATTTTTCAAGAAAAATGTAGATGGCATGGGCAAAACTTTTTCTGAGTGAGTTCTGTCTAATAGCTGTAGCACAGGGGTGGCAACCTGCAGTGTACTGTATTTGGTGCCTGAGCTTAAAAGAATCTTTTTTTTTTAAGTGCAGCTTACTGGTTTTATTAGAAACAAAAATTTGAGGTTTGAAAGGATGAGTACACACTCTGCAGAGCATTGGAGAGGATAAAAAGAGTGGTTGGACAACATGATTCAGGAAACATCACCATTCGGGGGAGGAACTGGCCACTGAGCGACTGAATAGAGAAAGCGAGGAAACAAGAAACAAAGCAACTCTTTGTGTAACTAGGGGCAGCCAGGAAGCAGACATACTGTGAGCAGCAGGAAAAGAGGACTGCAGGAATTTTTGTACAACTGTGAGTGTCTAATCGGTCTGTATGTCATGGAAACTGCAGATGATCTTTGACAATCCGAGTGAACATTATATCAGGGAGTTGCTCAGTGCCTGGTTGTGAAAAGCTCTTCAGACTGATCCACTTACCACCCTTCAAGGAAGATTCTTGTCAGCAATGAGCAGGTGGGCGAGGAAGCATCGTTCTGTCTTTTGTGGATGGGATACCAGATAGGATTGCACCAGGTGAATAGGTTTTCTGAAATAAATAAGCAAGGAGCTACCAGGGATAGTCCAGACTAGTATAAATGACTGTTTTTAGTTCCACAGAATGTAAATAATTTTAGAAATCTTCTAATGGTTCCAAAGAAGAAGCCTGTCCAAGGTACATTCTTACATGTCATTCATGTTCTGCACATGAAACAATACGGAAAGTAAAATAAAAATAAAGTCTGTAAGTATTCTGCTAGCCAGATATATTGTATAAGACATGGATTTATGAAAGAGATGTCTATATTCTCTGGGGAAAAAAGGCTGTATGGTTTGACTGGCCTCCAGCTCACTAGAGGAGAAGCAACCTTTTAGATTTGTTAGGCCAGACTTGTTTGAATGGTATTAAATTAGCAACCAAGGCAAATGATGGAAAAGCAAAGAATAAAAATAATTTGTTTAGAAGAGAGTCAAGGTGTTGAGAATAAAATTAATCAAGGCACCAAGGACTGAAAGAGGAGTTCTTTAATTGCCTACTGCCAACCTGATGAAGCTGGCTAATAAACAAATGGAAATGGAATGGAATTACTCATTTCTAAATCTAAATGCTGATAGGATGATATTCCTCAGACTAGGAAAGAAGATTCTTGTGGTTGAAATCAAAGGACAGAAATAGGTTGGGAACAGCATTACATGGCAAAAATGACATTTCCTCTTTCCCCAGCCATTGAACCAAATGACCTTGAAGGCCAAAGGATCAATTAATACCTAAAATAAATGTTGATGTGCTTGCTGATGACTGCTATAGACTGCCAACTAGAGATCTGGATAAAATACTAATTAACCTATTGTGTCTAAGGGGAGAAAAAAAATATTTTTTGTGGGTAGGTGGGTGAAGCCTTCAATCCAAATGGCATTTTGGAGGTTTCGTTCTGCCACCATGAGAACATTTTTGTGGCTGTTGAGTAGACTGCAATATCCGAATGGGAATCATCCTATGACATATATTAGGGTATTGTGTGAGACCTGTTCTGAGTAAATAAAGAACTGAGCTAAGAACTGAGCTTAGAATTAAAACCAGGTGTTACCCAAGTGGAAGTGACTGTGGCTTGACTACACACTTCTTTGCAAACAGAATAAAATCTGAAGCAGCCTGATACGTAGTTGGATCCAGGTATTCAAATAAATGTACTTTGCTGCCTAAATAACTTCTGAGCTGCTGTATCTGGATACTTCCAGAATATGCAAGTCTTCCAAAGTTTAAAGCAATGTCATGCTAACTCAGTTGAAAGAAAGACAGTGGACAGAAAAATATAGATAATAATTGGGTTGTATGTGTAAATGGCTGGAAAACTGCAAGCCCATAGATGAAAGGGGAGGCTCTGCTGATATAAAATTGAGGAGAAAAAAAAAAAAATATATATATATATTGCTTGCAGTAAAATGAAGTTGGAAAGTAGAAAGTTTAGCATTAGAAGGAACCAGCAGCAGAGTTAGGAAGTTTAAGGAAGTTTCTCAAGTGCATTCGTAGGATAAACATCTTAGCAATGATATTAATCGGTCATAGATGCGTGAGGTAGGATTGTCAATAACAGAGACAAAAAGAATTCAATAAATATTTCTTGTCCAGGAAAAGAAACAGTAACTAATGCTTCACTATGTGATGATGCAAGTGTTTCCATAACAACACAGATTTTTGGAAAAGCAGTTGTTAAAATGTTCAGTTTGTAAAATGACTGGTCAAGACAGCTTGTGTTCAAGAATTTTGAAAGGATTAGCTAAGGATCTTTAAAAGCCATCAGTGTTGAATTTTTCAGTAAGTGTTGAGATACTGAAGAAATTCTGGAGAACTGGAAGAAAGTTAATGTTGCATTAGTATTTAAAAAGGGTAAATGGAATATGCTGGATGGCTGTATTTAATTGCATATACTGATATAGTTTCATGTGAATAAGACAACTTGATAGTACAAAGATTGCTGCCTTAACATCAGTCTAAGTAAAAATATCAGAACATTTGATATGGGATCAAACAACTAGGAAAGGGTTTATAATAGCTTGTCAGTCAAAACAGCTTATTTGATAAGACTTTTTGTTGCAGTGTCATTTTTTGATGAGTCTACAAGTTTGACAAAAGTCATTATGTGGATGTAGGACATTCCGATTTCAGTCACATACTTAAATTGGAACCACTTGATATGTACCTGTGGGCATACCTGGGCTGGTACAAATCAGTATGTCACACGTAGGTTTAAAATAAAAATATAAATAGGAATCACTGCCAATTAACTCTGCTTGTAAGGGTCAATTCTGGGCCATGTGCTAATTAACAGTTTTAGCAGTGAGTCAGAAGACAACATGAAGACTGTATTGATAACCTGCTGATAACATAAAGACTAAGATATGAAGTGATAATGCAGAGTCCAGCTCACCAACACAGTGAAACCACATATCTGAAAGGGAAAGAATTAAAATAGGGAGGATGAGAAGGCCTTTTCTGGAAGGAAATATGACAGGGAGATACTTAATGTCATGGTGGATGATCAACTAAGAGGATGTATTTTGGCCAAAATGACTGATGTGATTGTAGCACAGACCAGGGAGATCTGAGGAGGCAGCAGAATGGTCATTCTGCATTGCGTGGCGTTAGCATGCACTGATGACTGCCTTTGAGCAAGAATCTGTAAAAACTGGAAAGTGCTCTAAGATCCTGAGGTATTGCCTCGTATGATAAGCTTTAGTGAAACTGCATTTTGTCATATTGCTCCCCTTTTAGATCATTACTTGCAATGTATCTGGACAGAGCACAAAAAGAGTGATGAAGTAAGCGAGGGACATAGGGACCAGCTAATGAGCAAACAATAAGAGAGTTTAACAGCAGGAGATCACCGTGACATTTTCAAGGTGAAAGGGTAGCAACTTAAAGCTGTAAATACTCATGAAGGAGGGAGATTATTTATTGAACCGAAAGTGTAATTGAAAAATACTAGGATAGGTAGTAGACAAAGAGTCTTCTTTCTGTCTAGTCCGAGTTCCTGACAGTCAGATCTATTAGTCTGTACGTTAGTTTATCTTCTAAGAGAATCAGTGAGAAATATCGAGTTGCTATTTTGATATTGCAAGGCACAAAACACTAGAAAATGCTCTAAAGGAAGTTCCTGTTTTGGCAGGAAGATGGTTTGGGTGATCTGGAATTGGTTTCCCATCATGAGTTCTATAAGTATTTTCTGTAATTTTCTTTTCTTCTGCAAAGCAGCATTAGGATTCAGGAAAGATTTCAGCCCTGCAGGTGTCTGAATGCTTCTTACAAGATAGTGAAAGAAATGGAATTACCTTCTGAGTGCTGGAGGCTTCTGGTCTTACTGTGTTCCATTACAAAAAAAGCAATGGATTTGTGCTGTGCTGTTAAAAGATCCCATATTTTTGCTGTGACAGTTGAATATTGTTACATTTACTGGTCCTTCCTGATACTTTGATGTTCCTTAATGGCAGACTTAACCTATAACCACAGATTTCCTCTCCATCTTTTATTTCTTTTCACTTAAATCATTTTCTTCTGCTGATGAAGACAGAGAAATGGGGTAGTTCATACGAGATGGTCCTTATTATTTGTTTAACGTTGACATTCATATCATATAAGAATTGTGTACAAGTGTGTATGAGAGGATATGATGTGAGGTTATTGGATGCACCTCTGGAGCTCCTAGTTTCAAAGAAAAGTGAAGAAAAGTTTCTGTAAGTGACTGTATATGCTAGATTTTCAGTTCAGTCAGAGAGGCTGAATGAGCATGAAAGTGATTGACATGTAAAGTAAGAGTTTGGGCTGGAATGTTACAAAACTGCTCTCCAGATCTCATGCATGTATTCATCATGCTGTGAGTTCTCTTCTGCTCATTATTAGCCAGAAATCCTTTGCTGTGAGAAAATAAATGGATGGACACGCATTTCTGTGGGTGCATGTGAAAGAATCCTTTGCCTGTCACTTGGTCTAGGGTCTTCTGTCCATGCGTATTTTGTCTGTCGGTGAACTCAGCTGTAATGACTGCTCTCCTTCCTCTCATATGCCCAGCCCAGTAAGTGGCATCTTCCCAGAGCAGGTGAATAAGGTTGTTACCAGGGATTTGAATGAACTCTTTAGGATTTTGCCAGCATCTAATAGGATGTTTCTGAGAGTCTGCATGGTGAGTAATGTACTCAGCAAACCAAGTTTCATGCAGTGCTCTTTGTGATAAAGCAGTACTCAAGTTTTAATGTATCTTAATACCAGACCAGCAAACTTAATAGACACTTATCTCAACTGTATGAAAACCTTTTGTACCTTGTGTGTCCCAGACATCACCAACAGTATGATCTACAGAGGTCCCTCCCAACCTCAACCATTCTGTGATTCTGTGATTTTTTTTTTTCATGCTAAAGCAGTAAATTCATGTTTCAAGTAGCTTAGGCCTCTGTTCCTGGTAATCTGCCACTGGAACTCCTGATTGCTGATGAGAAAGAATAGGTGTTTATGTGATTGAGAGGAGTAGCACAGGTCAAATGTTTTGATTAAGTTTTATCAAGAGGAATGTCTCCAGCAGAACATCTGCCGTGACTTTACTATGTTTTATGGGTCCCATGATATTCAGGCTGTTTCCAAAATACATGAGCAGCTTGGAGCATGTGAGTAGATGAGTGGTGGAACAGACTTTAAAGAAAGCCCTGAGGGAAGCCAACACTGAAGGTACAGCAGTGCTTAACAAAGCTCTGAAGGTATAGAACTAAATAACATCTCAAAAGACACAGAACATAAGTTGGGAGGAGGAGACTCAAGTTGTTAAAAGCTCTTGTTCTCTTTCCACAGCAAAATTTCTTTTAATTTGGTTAAATAGATTTGTTTGCAATATGTGATTGATTTTTTTGCATAGCATAGATGTTTTTCGATAGTTTTATGAAGAGATTCCACCATTACTTTTCATAAAGCAAGCCTTCACAGACTTTGGCCAGCTAAGCATCAAGTAAGAATTCAAATTCTTTTAGAGGATTTCTTCCCATTATTGAACCTTACATAACAGATCAGTTTCAATGTTTTATATACAGTATAGAGTCAGCTTTTCAAACTTTAATGTCCCTACATGTTTTGAACACAACGGCAGGAATAATTATAGTGTTTGACAATTGGTCTGGGGAGACCATAGGTCGGTCTGTCATCAGGTATAGAAGGTGTCTGCTGCGGCTTGATAGCTGTTCTGTTCTAAAGTTATCCTTTCCTTGGTAGCACATGAAGGCTGATGGCTGTACTATAAGAAGAGATGGAAGGACACAGCATTCTCATGATATGAAAAGTTTCATAGTAGTTTACTCACCATGTGATGCATGTTGTCATATGTATGACAATGAAAATAGTTATAGCAATTTAAAATCAGACCAGATATTGCTGAAAAACTAAACGCAGTGATAAGTTTGAGAAAATTGAGCACATATTCAAGATTTTTGTGATTTTTTTTCTTTTTCTAAATCCTTCTATATGTTTTCGTAATACTACTGTACAAATTAATCCTGTTTAGAATAGCTCAGCTGTTGTCGATGGTATGATATATATCCTTGTCTCAACTGCAGTTCCTGCGAGTAGGATTCCTGTCTCCTCTGACATGATTTCACATTTTTATATTGCTGAATTCATAATCCACACGGCTGAGGTTTGAAGGCAACACATTTTGCACTTCTCCATCTCTGAACACCTTTTGAAAACAAATATTTTTGTTTTGGACAATCTGCTTATGATTCCTGGAAAAGAAAAGACCAGGGAGAATTTTAAATAAAGATTACTACATGTTCAGTTTGGTATTCATGCATTTTCACATGCACAGGTTCAAAAAAAAAAAAAAANGTATGAATTATTCTAAAGAGAAGCCAGAAAGTACTGAATATTTAATTGTCAGAAGTACTGCAGTGAATAATAATTTTGGTAAATTTGTTTTAACTTGAACAACAGAAATGTGATCCAGAAGAACATCTTGGTTTAAAACTGGCTAATCTTAGCATGCTGGATTTAATATTCCCATTAAATCATAGCAAGAATGAAGTAGAAAATAATTTCTGCGGCTTTCTATATTATCTGAGATTTTGGTCTTTTTTTGCAGCACAACCAAACTTTACAATATGACTCCAAGATTTGGTCTGAATAAAAATACACAAATACATATATTCCGGTGTCATAAATATGATCTAATGTCACAGTTATCAATGAAGGGTTTTTTAGATATATGGCAAAGGGATCCTTGAGATAGAGCAGTGCAAGTGGATTAATAAGAAGGGAGTTGAAGAGACCACATATTACTAGATACCAGATACAAGGAAGTTACCTGATTCCTTTGAAAATCCCGGCCTTCATGTGTGGCAGTAAGGAAGAAATCTGTTTTCTGAGTGTATGAGTGATGCAAAGGTTTCGTCAGTGTTAGTTTGAGATGAGGCATTGCTTTTGTGTGGTGAAGATGAGAGCACTTATGCAGGTCCTGCCAGAAGACTGCTGATAAATCGGTGTCATGTATTCCGTAGATAGCATGTATTTTACAGTTGAACTCTTCTTCTATTGCATTGGAGCAGTAAGTCTTGGACTGTGAACTTCAGAGAGTATTTCTCCATGACTGTGGAAGAACTAATAAGTTAGACCATCTCCTCTCTTTGCATGCAGATAGCTCCAAAGTTCTGTATTTCTCCTGTGTATGCATTTGTTTCCAGAATAAAAGGTGTAGTCATTGGCAGGCAGCCGTGTACCTGTGGTTCAGATGTACTGGTGCTGCAATATGGGTGCTACTGGAGTTCAGCGTCTCTTTAGGGGTTATATACTGATAAAAATGAGGGTGGATAAAGAATAGTAAACGTTAAATATAATGTATATTTAACAGAGCCCCATTCTATTAAGATAAATAAGATCTGTTAAATATATGTTCAGGTTTAAAAATATGGGAGCATAGCTTTGTGTAGAAACATCAAACTCTTCCCCTGTTGTTTTTGTTTTGTTATAGTTGTCTCCTGTTCTGGATCACATGAAGAAAGTTCTTCACCAAATCCACCTCGGAAGCTCTCCCTGATAGGAAATAGGATGGTATCATTGCATCAGCCTTCTAAACCAGGTACCACAAATCCTCTTCCTTACAACCTCCTTGTTTCTCCTTCAGAATCTAGGTGCAAGCAAGATGCTGGCAGTCACAAGGACCCTTCACCAGAAAGCTGTGCCACTGGGTTTCTGACTGGAAATGGAACAATGACTCAAAATGTCCAGTCAATCTTAAGGGAATTCCTCACTTCCTTATTAAAAAAAAAAAAAAATCTTCTCCATCAGCACAGTGAAATCTACCAGATTTGCGTTTGAGAGTTCTTAAACTATTCTAATTAGTGGGGCTGCTTTCCAGCAACTGTAGAATAAAGTAGCTTTCCTAATACAGAATGAAGGTTTTCTTTCAGCTGGAACTATGTTTTTCTAGGAATTCTAAAATCCCCATGAGCTGGACAAAATGCTTGTGAAACAGGTAGGATGAATTTGGTCTTACCGTGTTGCCAGGATAAATTGAGCAAATGCCACGCTTTGTAAACACCTAAGGGGAAGGAGACAGTTGCTGTCAGTGGTGTGGAAATGTGGAAATTGAAGTGACACCTTTCTATTTAATGAAATAATTACAGAATCATTTCAGTTGGAAGGGACATCTTCAGATCGTCTAGTCCAAGCCACCTGCTCAAGCAGGGTCACCTACAGCATGTTGACCATGACCACATCCAGTTGTGTTTTGAGTATCTCCGCACGTGGAGACTGCACAGCTTCTCTGGGCAGCATGTGGCAGTGTATGTCCACCCTCACGGTAAAAAAATGTTTTGTACTGGTGCCTGGGGTTATTCCTCCCTAGGTGCAGGACTTGGCATTTCCCTTTGTTGGACTTGATGAGGTTCCTGTTAGCCCAATTCTCCAGCCTGTCCAGGTTGCTCTGAATGGCAGCACAGCCACCTGGTGTGTCAGCCACTCCTCCTGCTTTTGTATCATCTGTGAACTTGTACTCTGCCCCATCATCCAAGTCATTAATGAAGATGCTAAACAATAAAGAAAGGCCTTTGCATGCTAGAAAAATCACATGCTTTCATCACAGGAGGTGGCAAGGAGAGGAGTCCCTCACAGTAACATCTTTCAGATGGTATCTAATTCTTGAAAGTGTGAACCACCTTTCTGACGTGCCCTATGACTGTTCATGAGATTTCTTCAATCTAAGCTTCTTCAGATCACATTTGTAATACCTGAAAACATTTCCTTTGCTGATTGTAGTAATATATCTATATTTCTCTCTCTTTTACATTTTTTCTTTTCATTTCTGTCACATTTTGACTTTCTGGGATCCTGCATTTGAAGTTCCCCAGGTTCACAGGTGCTAAGCAAAACTGGATATGAGGCATCTGTAAGGTGGTGCACAGTAGCGTTAGAGGTTGCAGCTTCTGGTGTTTTCTCTTATACCGTGACCACATGAGTGTACCCAGTTCTTCTGCACTGTGATTATGCTAAAAACTTTAGCTTCCTGTTGATAGAACTTTCGATTGCAGTGCAATGCACACAGTCTGTTGCCATAAAGCTCAGAGGCCATTTTCACCAGGTATCAACAACTTTCATGATCTATTTCAGACTCTTCTGGGCATTCAGATCCTCTCAGGCCATAGGTTGTGGCAGAGGGGCTTTATACACTCCAGACAGTATGGGAATGAGTTGCTTTGGAGGAGAATGTTGTGTTTACTTATCTGAGCTGTGTACTGCTTTGTTATGTGAGGCATGTTCTAAGGATTAAGTCTGCATTGGTACAGTCCTTCCTACTGCAAGTGGGGGTATTGATATGATTTAATGAAATTACTTTGTCATAAATATTAGTTTCAAGTAATCCTTTATTAAATATATATATATAAATGATTTTTTCTTTCCCAGGCTCCCACTTTGCTCTCTTGCACTGTCATGCTGTTGTGAGACAAATTGCTCTCTGAGTTTTATAACCAACCAGATTTTACCTGATAAAAATATTACTACTGCTGACAATAAGTCTGTGGATACTGAGCTAACCTGTCAAACTTTAATGAATTTGAAACAGCACAGCAGGTCTCTCTTTGTCTCAAACGACCATGGAGTTTCTGATCTGCTATTGAGAACTCTAAAGGGATTTTAATGAATCATCAAACTATAGCCTGAAAGCGTGCACAGACATCATTCCCTAGCTCCACCAGAACCAGGAGAGTGGCTGGTGTCCTCCTTCCTGTGCCCTGCTGGAAGTCAACATTGCACATACACGTGCACAGGCACAATTTGCAGCTTCAGCTTCTTGTGGTTTGCATTTAAAAATGATGGGCTGAACCATGCAATAGACCTTTGCTAAGCTGTATGGATTCGATGAGGTGGGCTGAGAAGCTCTTCAGGTGATTGGCCCAGCTGGTAGGTTGAGAAAGGCAATAACGTCCAGCAGTGAGCCGGTGAGGCAGGGCTGGTGACCAAACAGAGGAACTGGAAGAGGATGTGTGTTCAGGTGGAGATCACAGCCTGTTCTAAGCCACAGTGATATGCAACTCCGTAACACCCATGTTTCTCGTACTTCTGCACACTGGGTGGTGTGCATAAAAATGTAGTTACAGTTAACTTCAAAAATTAGGAAAACCTGTCTACTTTGTCTGTTGCAATTATAAAGGTGCCTTCTTCCCCGTGACAGCTTCTGTTTAATTTTTTTTCTGAAAGTTTAGTTAGAGTGTGGACAGTCTTCTGGAGGCTCTTTCTTTTTTTTTATTTCTCTCCCACTTGTGTTGCCTGTGCAACAACCTATCCTTGTTATATACCTGACCTTAATTCTGTTCTTAATACCTGTCTTTTCTTCTCCCCAGGAGTAGGGCTACCAAAGGGATAAGACTGCGTCATTCATGTGTGCAAGGTCTGAATACTCTCTGAATGTCAGGATCCCAAATATGAATGTTTACTCTCTTACTGTTTCTCATATGGCCTGGGGGTCCTCAAGTTATTACTGTAATATTATTATTAGTACTGAAAATAAATATCGTGCAAGTTAATATCAGCTTATATCTATTCAACTCCATTCTGTGTGGGAGAGCTTTGTGCAGCTAACATCCCTTCAGGGAGCTTATATTAGATAGATGAGAGAACAGTGAATTACTTGTCTGGTTTATAATATGCTGATTATGAAAAATTCTGGCCAGGGTGATGTAGTGTTCTCAGTGCTGCGAATGGACTCTGGAGTTTGTTAGGAGGGCATTCTTGTCTGTCCTGCTGAAGGGAAGCAAAAGTGCTAAGGGAAAAAAAAAAGTAAAAGAAAAAAAGTGTAAAGCTTGCATTGCTCAGCTATTC
Organism: Anseranas semipalmata; assembly: GCA_013399115.1. Classification (NCBI taxonomy): domain Eukaryota; kingdom Metazoa; phylum Chordata; class Aves; order Anseriformes; family Anseranatidae; genus Anseranas; species Anseranas semipalmata. The sequence goes on from VXAA01003474.1 coordinate 235,235, forward strand.
TGCTTGAGAACCTAGAGTTTCCTTTGTTCCTCTCTGCCAAAATGCTAAATCCATACAGTTTCAATATCCCTGCTGCACTAGTTATTATTCTTGTTCAGGATTTTATGTACACGTGGGTAGACCATCCGCTAATGTAAATTCACTATTGATACTGGTGGGAGGATGCTGATTTACACCTGCCAAGAATTTGCAGAGTTGTTTTTCTCCTGGGCATGTTCCTTCACCTGCCCTTGGAGGGACTCTCTGTTGTTATTGCACAAGACAAACTTCCTTTTTTCCTTTCAACTCTTACATTTCTTGGGACAGATAGCCCCCATACACTGTAGATCTGCTCATTCCTGTCCCCACATAAGCCCTGCCCCTTGAACTGGGGAAAGCCTCAATGAAAGCTTTTGTTTCTCGTAACAGAAATCTCTTGTATCATTGGCTCAAGCTGCTCATGGGTGACGTCAACAGACAGTTTTGGAAAACCAGACTGGGTGTTATCTTCGGTTGGTGTCCTGGTGTCTCAGGAGAGGCAGCAGCTGCTTCTGGAAAACAGCTCCTCCCGTGGAGATGTTGAAGGTAGGCAGAGTTACAGGTCCCCCCCAGTGGACATCTGCTTTCTCCTAGCACCAGTAATAGCTGTGGGCAGCAGCAATAGGAGTTGGCGGGCTGAGACCTCAGTTACATGTCACTAAAAATACTGCCATATTCTCATTCTGGTGCGCAGCTTGTAGGTGCATTGTCTGTGCCCAAGAGAATCAGTCACTAAGAGCCATATAATGAATATTATCTGTATGTGTACTGGCTGGGCTGTGTACACATGTACCCTGTATACAGCCAGCCCCTTTATATACTCCCTTTGTGTCTCCCTGTTTTAGCATAAGCTACTTTTGCTTACAGAGACTGGATTTTCTTGGGAAATTCAATCCTTTACAAGCCAGGGCTGGCTCCTCATGAATGCTGTCTGACGTGCGAAGTCTTTGGCTTTTGTTCTGTTGGACATCTTCACTCTGCTTTGTTTGGTTTCTTCTCTTCTCATTCCTTCCATCACTTCCTTCTTTGCATATTTCCATCACTTCTACTTTAGTCTCCTTTCTCATCTTTCTGTTATTTTTAGTTTTTTATACATAGTACTCTGCTTCCTTCTCGTGATTTTTTCCCTCAAACTCATTATCCATTTTCTTCTTATTATTGCTCTTCCATCCACACTGTGTGTCTTTTTTTTTTTTTTTTCCTCACAGGGGACATTTTCCTCCTGAACACCAGTAGGCTACCAGATAGATGTGAGTTCAGCCTGCATAGCCCCATCCTGCCTGGGAGCGTGGACTCTTGCTTGCTGGAACTGGCCATATATTCACAGGATGCTGTTCCTCTCCTCCAGAGGTTCACAGCTGAAATCAGATATGTGGACACAAACAGAAATATAATAATTTCTCTGAGAGTTGGCCATGAGGAGGATGCCGGGTAAGACAATCAATTTGCAGCTCTTTAGACTTTGAATTGCAGGGTAGAGTGGAGTCTCTCGAAGCCACTCTTTATCAATGTCTTCTCCCTTCTTGAGGTCATTATTTTCTGCTCTAACAGAAGCAAAAGTAGAACTGTCAGGACTGAAGTGTGCAGCTTCCTGATGGGATGTCTGTAACAGACCCAGGTTTTGTGTCGCCTTTGCAAAGAACACACCCGATTAGGAATCGTTCTTCCTCCCTCGCATTCAGAAGAGTCGAGAGTGGTTGACTCTCTCACTGATGCTAGGACTATAGATTTGAAGTGCACTCAGTCCAACGGCTGCCTTGGCAAAATGACTGGTATCTCTAAGTACTCAAGGGGTCCTGTCATTGGGAGTGCAAGGGTCACATTTTGAGGTAGGGCTAACTCTGCCTCTTTTGTAATTTCTTCCTTCTGTCTGCTAAGTTCAGGATCATCCTCTTTTGCTTCATCTGTAGAGTTCAGAGAGGTGAAAAGCGAAGGCTAGAGGTGAAAAGAGGTGAAGACAAAAAAAAAAAAAGGAAAGGAAAAAAAAGGAAGTGCAGCAACCCTGGATCTTGTCCTGTATTTTCTACTCTTTGATCTTCCCCAGGAAGATCAAAGATTTATTCATTCCTGCATGTAGCAGAATACAGTAAGGAGGAGAAATGGGTAAAAGGAATGTATCACAACAGGAAAAGAAAATGAAAAGTCCACGTGTCATCTGATTTTTCCATTTTCCGTGTGCTTGTTTTTTCCTTTGGTGCAATCTGCCTTGTAAGAACCTGGGTCAGGCACACAACAGAGCTCTTTATTTCCATCACCTGACTGACTCCCATAGAGAACTTAAGCAATAGATCCCAGTTCTTGTTTTCCTTGAATTCTTTGGCACTCCCCAGGCTGCCATGGAGATCTGCAGCCAAGACTTCTGGTCAGCCAAAGACAGCAGATTCTTTCAGATCCCTCTCTTGCTCCTACTTTTAGCTATTGCTCACTTCCTTCCTGGCTACTCTTTCCCCTTCTTTTTGCCAGTTTCACAAGGAATCTGTTACATTTTCTGGGATCAATTTCTAACGTCCTTTTTCATCTATAACTGCCCTTTCCGTTTTAAATACTTGACAAGCCTCTACTTGCCCAAGCAACTGCCGCCACAGTTCACCCATATTAACTCATGAAATACCCTTCTGATGTACCTAGCTACCCAGAGCAGGCTTCGATCACAATCATTGCAGCATTTCTGGAATGAATCGCAGATGTTGTTTAAGAGCTTATTTGAGCACTACAAAACAATTCTACATAAAATTATCATCTGTCTAAATGATGGCATTTAGATGTATTAGAATGGAGTTAGCTTCACTGGAAGTTGGTATGACCATTGGTATTTCTTTTTCTTAGTAGGTGAAATGAAGCAGTGGTAAACCCAGAGGCTTTAGTTTTAAGAATTTAGAGGTGGAAGGTGACTGAGTCCTGTATTAAATCAAGATAGAAAGGAGGGGAAGGAACAAAGACAGAATAGAGTTAGGAACTATTTTAGGTCAAATATGCTTCCTTTACCCCCTCTTTATGGGGCAGCTCTTTAAAATCTCTACACAATTCCAGAAAAATCTGTGTGCAGGCAGAACAAAATTTATTTCTACACAGTGTTGGAGCTGCTTCTTACTAGGCAGATAGTCTGAAATGAACATTCTTTCTGTGGTTAAGATTTTAACAGTATTGATCGTTAAGACAGAGACCATCCTGAAGCATTCCCAGTTTCCAGAGGGAGTGGGAGTTCTACAAGCTTTTGTGTGTTATCCAATGGCTGCTGCACAGTTTGGAGCAGAACAAGGAGGACAATGAGGAAATGACTTTGAGATAGATACCTGTGTGTAGTACATATTTTAACCTTTAATTACTACTGAGGGATTATCTTGAAATCAGAGTAGAAACTTAGAAATAGAAAAAAGGCTAGGTGTCACTTTTTCAGACTGTCAGGCACTCCAGAAAATCCTGTTTCAGTCCCCTCTGTCACCCCTCAATACCAAGATCAAGCTATACTTCGTCATGAATTCCAGCTGCACCAGACCACTTCACGGAACTGTCCTCTTTCTGGTCCTAGAAATCTTCTGCTGATTGTGTTTCCTCCTTCAGGGTTCATCAGCTACGCAGTTCTCAAAAGCTTAGAGATGCGTCACTCATGAGAAAAAGTTGCTCTCCTGTCCACCTCACTAACTGCTAGGTTTTATGAATAAATCTGTAGTGTTGACACTGCCACTCTTTTTTTTCGCAAGTGCACCATAGTGAAAGAAAAAAGAAACAGACAGAACTTCCCTGGCAGAAGCTGCCCTGCCAGCTTCCAAGACATTTGTAGAAACTTACCATCTTTGAGACTTTCATTCTACTAATCTGGATTTTATCATTGACAAAAGTTATTTAACTTCTGGTCTTGTACATGGAAGCATTGTCATATAGTTGATCTGAATGTCTAGAAACACCTAAAGTCATTTGGGATTAATAAGTTAGGTGTCCAACTACATAAGCCTTTGAAAGGGAATAGTCTGGTAAGCATCCTCAGAAAATGCCTAATACATGGTGACAACAATGAGCACAGCCATTTAAATTAAAAAATGCAGCTACAAAAGGAGAGACTGTCCAGCTGCTATATGTGACTGATTTTGAACACTAACCTGGGAGTATGATTTACTGCCTCTCATGCTTGTGTTGAAAGTGCACCCAAAAATATACTGGGCCAAGTAAGAAAGATCTTGACCCTCTAACTGGTTGGTGTAAGGGCAAGAGTTACAGGCATGTTTTCTCTTCTCTCATCTATTTCTTTTTGCATCCAATGACTAGAACTGGATGTTTGTGAAGATTTGGAGCTGACAACTTCCTATATGCAGAAAAGTAATGTAAAGCTTCTAATTTGTATGTTCACTGACTGAGCCTTGAAGCAGTTAGCACACCTTTCTGCAATAACTTGTGTAGTGAATCCCCCCAGTTCAGAAAAAGTTTCAGCTTTCCTATTAGGCTTTTTGAATTTGTCACTCTTAATGAAGACATCGTTGTTTTTAATATTAAAACAGTCTTTTTTAAAATGCATGATCAGTTACTTATGTTGGAGATGGAAAGGCATGGCATAGAAAAGATCGGTAAGGAGGGGAAAAGACTTCTGTTTAGCAGAGGAGATAGAGGCTAGTGAAAACCAAACACTGAAATTATAGGTTTGCAGGGTGAATCTTGCATTCTCTTGCCTTAAGCATCAAGTTGCTTGCAACTCCAAACTTTATATCTGTGCAAATTTCTCAAAATGATGTCAGACTCCAACAGCCCTTCTATACATACAAAACAGTTTTAACATCTGTATTTAGAAGAGTAATGTTACCTTGTTAGTTGAGATCTGGCTTGACATAAAATCAATAGTAAAGATATTGCCAAGCTTGGCTTATCTGAAAGCCTGCTGCAATGATCCATCTTCTGCTAGATCGACAACAGGCTTTGTTCCTGATTCCATTAAGAAAATTAAGTTGGCTCTGACTAGCCCCTGTTTGGATACTGGGACCAAGCAAAGAAGGTGTAATTATTTGCAGTATTAGAATCTTGCTTCAGTTGTATCTTGGGGTGGAGGGTTCCTCTGAGAAGGGAATTCCTTGATGATGATGAGATTCTGTACACCTAAGTATTCTGAGTGATGGGAAGCTATTTGTCATTTTTTGTGGTCTCTGGATGCTTGCCAGCTTTTCCAGTGGTGGTATAAATGGAGAAAAGTTTCAGTACTAGCGATCTTTCGGTGCAGAACTGGAATGTTTCATGGGACCTTAGGGCTCTGACTCAAAAGAGCTGCCAGTTCAGACAAGTAGTGGTTTAAGATATTGGCATTGCTCTTCTACCAGAGGCTACAGTACTCTCAGCTGAGATGGCAGGATGGGACATTTCAGAGGTTGGTTTATTGACTTAGATCACCAGTGGTTTTACATTATTTTGATATACCAGGCCATAAACTGCAAGATCCGAAGTATGTGGCTCATAAACCTTGTACGATTAAGGTGCAGCAACTAAAGTGGTCGTTGTCTTCAGCTGTGGGGCAGTAATCTCTTTAGTTGCTACCAATAAATGTAACACTGGTTATGAATCAGGGGCTGGGTGCTATGGGTTCCTGCACTCAGGGGTGTGATAACATTGTTGATACAGCGATGTCTCAGCTGGGGGCTGGGTTGTAGCCTGGTGGAGGTAGTAGAAATGTGCCTTAGTGCTTAGAAGGTCTAGTATGCTTAATAGGTAAATTCAAAAGATTTAGAAACTGTCCTTATCTTCAGTGGCCTGTTGAACCAATTTGTTTAAGGCCTATTGATTTTTGTGGCCAAATGGATGCAATGGGGTGATGGACAGAGCTTTGTCACGTCGCAGAAACGATACGGTTCTGGGTCAGTGCTGAATGCTCTTGGATGATGTGCCACCGCATGACAGTGGGAGTGTATTTATGTGGCTTAGTGCTGAATATTCCTAAAGCTGCACTGTAATGCAAAATGGAAAAAAAGCTGTCATTCCCCTTTGCTGGATAGTAGAGATAATGCAGTTGTGGTTCAGGACTGGAAGTTTCTGAAGCTGAATTAAATAATATTGAACTAGTGAATGTGATGTGATGGGACAGGAAACAGGAAAAAATAGGGTCACCTTGATAAGAGGAGCTTAACTTCAGATGAGTTTAGAGTATCTGTGTTTTTTTCGTGTGTGTACAAGAGTGATAGTGGAAGACGATGGGAGGCCATAGAAGGGAGGGTAAGAAATTTGCACCAGAAGGTTGTATAGCTGGTTTGTAGTGGGATGAATGAGTAAGATGACTAACCAGTGACAAGCAAAAGTGGAGAAGGTGAAAAACAATTCAAGTCTCTAATTTTTTTGCAAGTTGCCAGTTAGGTGGTCTGTGATTTTCACGTTGTGTCCAGTAGACATCTGTTTGTTGTCCAAAAGCTGCCTTCTAGTCTGTTTGTGATGCAGGGTGAGGGCAGGTGATCATTCCATGGCAGTTGAAGGCATTTCCTAAATGAAAAAATAATACTAGGAGCAGAGCCTTAGCAACACATCTTGACACTGTGGTGGGGCCTCCTTCCAGCTACTAGCACCTCCTTCTCACCCCACAGGCACCGACTGAGCATCACTCATCTAGGGTGTCAGCAGCAACATCATCAGCGTTTGGGTTATAGATAAACGTGTCTGTCTGGTGCTCTTTTCGGAAGAGAACTTATAGCAGGGATTCCTCTGTTCCTATCCTTTTACAACCCCTTTACAAAATTGTAGCATAGTATAGTTTTAAATGTATTTTATTGTCTTGTTACCATGAGGAGGAAGGACAGGTTTTTTTTTGTTGTTGTTGTTGTTTGCTTGCTTGCTTGCTTGTTTTTAAAAAGATTGTTAGGAATCCTGCAGGATTTTTTTATTGATACCTGGGTACCCTGACTCCTGTCAGACTGATTTGAGTGAGGTACTTTGAAAATTCCCATTAGGTGTCTCTGTCTAGCTGTCAATACCTAACAACCATCCTTAAAATTAGTGTTGTGGCACCTTCAGTCTTTCTCTGAACTGCCACAAGGGCTCTACAGTTGAGAAACCTTTGCTGTCTAGGAGTTATGGCATTTGTTCTGTGGGGAAATGTAAATTGAGGCAAGGATAACTGAATATGAGTTTCTTGGGCTGAATATCAAGTGTTTTAAATGAACACCTGTTTGTTACATTGGAGTTTATGTTATGATCCTTTCCAATGTGAATACCATTGCCTCTGTTTGGTACAGCATAGAATCTATGCTAGATACTCCATGGACTTCAGCATGCTCTGTGTACGTCTGATAGCTCTTTGTTGTATTCTAGGATGAAATGGAAATCCGTGATGGCTCAGGTTGGCCGAATAGAAAGACCTTTTACAATCACCTTGCTGTATTCAAACTGTGGAGCACAAGAGGTTGGACTACTGGCAGTGGGCTCCTTGCAACTCAGAAACTGCTTTCATGGTATGTTGCAATGCAGTCAGGTTTGGAATAACCAAATGCAGACAGAAGAGAGAGCAGCATCCTCACCAAAGCTGATGAGTGTGATCAGAGTCAGTCAGATAGGACATATGTGAAAGCTGAATCTCCTCTATGGCTTCTGGCAGTGCTTACCTGTCAAGAGTTGTATTTGCACATGTTTTGTGTGTGCACAAATGTGCATGTGCTCAGCAGGCAGGGGGTTGAAGTGCAAAATTGTAGAACTGATTTCAGTAATGTCTGCTCTTCGGATTTGCTTTGTATGATATTTGTATGAGAAAGTAACAGGGCTCATGCTGCATCCAGTAACAGGGATGGAGAAAAGTCTATGCCTAGATTATTTTAGCATTTACTATTTTTCTTTCTTAAATAGTAACAAAAGGCTATCCTGTGTCACCAAAGCGTTTTCCATACTGGGGCTTCATCTGCCAAATTTATAAAGAAAAGGAACATTGGTCTGTGGTCTGTGGGGTCTGTTTGCTACTGCCAGGCTGAGAACTTCTGTCCAAAATGAAAATAATTAGAATGTAATTATTTTCTCCAAAGTATTGAGTGCTCAGCTCAGAAATGCTCGGTTTTACTTGACATTTTCAGTTCTGTTGCCAATGTCATGCAAATGATGCACAGTACCTGTGCAGAACCCTGCTAATGTCATTTAGGCTTCTTGGAAGTGTATGAGTCTGTTGGTGCAGGCAGCCTGCAGGTTGGAGACGTAATCATCTTCGCTTCCTGGTTTTCCTCCATTAATATAATGCTATTGTTTCTGGTTTGCAGACACTGTAGAAATATCTTTGAATATAAATGTGAAGTCTAAAAAGCTTCAATTGTAAAAGAATACTGCTTTCACAGAGCTGTTTCATTATATATCATGAGACTGTTTTTGATCATGTTAGAGATTTAATTTTCTTGCAGTCAATATTTTAGTTTAACAAATAGTAAATTTTAATGCAATGTTTTTGACAGTCATGGAGTTTTTGAGGGGATGCATACAGCCTGAAAGTACTGTGCTAAACCTTCAAACAGCCCCTAAATGAGCTGATGCATGTACCCAGCACAACACGGTGCCTTGAAGAAATACTGTTTCAGGTGTCCTTTTCTCTTCCTTCTGGGATCGGTTCTCTAAGTTTTGCATTACTTCCAGAGCAGTAACAATCCTGGTGGAACTTCTGCACAGAGCTCTGCTAAACAGGAGCAGGTCCAGAAGAGTCCTGCACACACCTGCAGGTCCATAACGGGCCTGTGCACATCCACATCCACAGGACAGGCTGGCTACACGGAGTCATGATTTCAGGAAATATAAGACTTCAAAGTTGTATTCAAACCAGTTGCTCGGTACCTGTGCAGTCAGTTAAATGCTCCTGGAGTATAGCTGGCTAGGCTAGTTAGGGGGCATGAGTGAAGGTCCCGCACGCCGAGCCAGCCTGCTGGGGAAGCTGCTCTCTTCGTGGTCTGGATGCCACAAAGCTAGCACAGAAATGTGTCAGCAGCGCGAGTATTAGCTGAGCCTGACTCTCAACAGGGCATAACAATGTGTCCATCAGGACCAGAGCTAAGTGGCTATCACTGCCTCCAGCAGCAGAGTGTCATGTAGCGTGCCACAGCTGTCTGACAGGTGCACGGTCACATGTACAGAACTGAGGAACATACCATGGTAGGAAATTGCAGGGTCCTTAGCAGAAAAATAAAATAAAAATAAAAATCCGATTGTCTGAAGGTAGCACAAATACAGCAGAAGACAGTGTGTGCGTGAAAGAGAAAAGAGCAATGAATTTGGTCTCCATGAGAGCTGAGGCAATCTGGGAATCTCATGCTGGATAGAAACCTACATGGTAAAAAATACAGGTAAGTATCTTTTATCACCCAGAGGACACTTTCTGAGGTCATACATGTGAAGGCTGATACGCATGAAGGAACATATACATTCTGCCCACTCATCTCTGAGCTTTTCTTTTTTTTTTCCTTTAGATAAAGAAAACCAAGATCTTTCTATATATGACAAAGGCTCCACTTTCCCTTGCCTTCATGGAGGCTGTGTTAGCCACCTACAAATCTGTGAATTCATCAGTGATTGCCCTGCCAAAGAAGTTGAAGGAGTGAGGTGTGGTGAGTATGTGACATGGCACTTCATGGGAACTTTCATCCCATTAGAACAAACAATTTAGAACAAAAAATACGTTAAATTGATTCCATTTCTAGATTAATTCAGTACTTTGCCTCCCGAAATAATTTAGCCTATTTTCATTAATTTACTGTCAAGATTCTCTTTGAAAATTCACTCCATATAGGATAAAATTTATTTATTTATTTATTTTAAATATTGCGGTAACGAGTTCAGTGACCTGCCTTTCATGTGTGTAAACCTTATTTACACATCCACAGCTGGGTGAGAAATTCCTTATGGACCCAAGGTCTGAACATCCCGTCAGTGGAAAGCACTGATTGTTATTCTCATGCCAACCACCAACACAATCAGTCATAAATCTGTCCCTCCAAGACCCCAGTTCTGAGTTCATCTTGCGTATCACAACAAAGAAATCCCCTAAGTATAAGTACATGTAATGCTGAGAAACATCATTAGCTTTTTTGCCAGTATGGTGGTAGAGATCTAGAATAATCTGTTGATTGGCCACCTTTCACTGAACACAGAAACCCTTGTGATGTCTGCAATTTCATATACAGCAGAGCCTTTACATATGTATGGCGTGATTTACCACTCTAGATTGTGGGAGCTGATGTTTTCCATAGTACATAGAGCAAGACAGAGATGCAAAGTGTCAAATATCACCAGTAACAAAAAGTGTTGACTTCCTGATGGTGATTGTGGAAATAAACAAATGAGACCTATTAATATTTTGACATTGAAAAACAGTATGGCATAAGTGGGGTAGATCAGAGAACCATAATGAATTTTGACTTTTGCTGCTGTTTGTCTTCTTCCATAATCAGGTTTCTCCTATTTTCCTACTTTTTCTTATTGTCCATTGTAGATAGTCTCCCAGAGGGCTCACATTGCTCTTTTGAAGAGGGTCCATGTGGCTGGACACTGAATGAAACCGCAGCATCTCCTTGGTCTATTAGGGGCTTTACTGAAATGATTCAAGGTGATTCATTTGTAGGGTCTACCTTGCAAGCCACTAGAGGTAGGTTCCTCATAGTTCTCTCTCAGTATGCCTGTCTGTGTGTGTATGTGTTTGTGTGTGTGCGCACATGCATGTGTACATGTGTTACAGTCTTGAACTTAGATTTTTTTTTTTAAATTAGTTTAACATTTTTGGCATCCCCCTTTCCAAATCAAATTTAGCATCAGTATTATCTAGAATAATTTTAAATGTAGCTAGAATTAATTTTTGATCATGATTCAGAACTTTATATGAAATGTTCTGCAGCAAGGTTAACATGAAACTATAGGAGTCTAGGATTTGTCTTCACCTTTAAAAAGAATTATATGATGAATTCTCTTTTCTCTATATATACCTCTTCCCTCCTTGCTCTTATGAGCTGCACAATTGCAGTGTACTTCAGCAGCAACATGATAGCTGCTGCATCACAAAGTAAAAATTGCCCAACAGAACTAAGCAACTTGTAGAAACAAAAATCTCTTGGAGTCTCTTGTCACATTCTGCCACTGGGTTAGAAAGAGCATCACATGTAAGTCTGTCCCAAGACCAAGTGATAATACATATTCTGTGTTGTAGAATACCACAGTAAAAATAAAAGAGAGAGAGAGAGAGAGAGAGATAATAGAGATAATTCCCAGAACTGTTAGCTTGTTAAAGAAGGAGGGAGGCCAGACTCTCACATGTTCAGGTTTGAAGTCAGTAGTGTTCAGCATAGCTGAGTTTTGGTTCACAGTTCCCTGTTGAAGTGAAGGGTGTTCATATGATTGTCCTGTTTGTCTCTTGAGGGCTCGTATAAACTGTTCCTAGGAACAGAGACCACAAATAAGCAATTGCAGTGCAGAGTTTGTCTCAGCAAGAGTCATTGATGCTAATGGTGTAAAAATTAGGGGTGATCAAAGAAAATAGTGTAGAGTGCTGTGAACCCCTGTATGGGAATGTACTTGAGTGGTTTCTGAGGTTTATGCACTCATGTTCCAGGGAAAGGTTTGGGATGCTGACTTTTGTGCTGCTGAAATCTATGAGTGTTCATTGTATCTCAGTAACAAATGTGCGATCAAGCCAGGTTTCCACCATGTTCTGCTTACACTGTGCTTCAGCACGATGATGTTAAAGTTTTTCAAGAGAGTTTTATACTGTCTTTTTTATAAAGCAAAACATTGTCTTCTTTTTTCTAACTCACTTTTCTGTTCAAAGGACACTTCCTCTATCTGCGAGCGGAGAGCAATCAGACAAGTGGTATGGCCAAGGCTTACAGTACCAGTTTGCCAGCTAGTATTGCCACTGAAGACTACCAGGTATATTGCTCTGTCTAAGCACCTTTGTGGAGGTAATCCTCAGGCTGTACACTGCACAATACGCCTGTTCTTCCTGTGCCTCTGCACAGTGTGTAAAACACTGGAAAGCAGAAGAGCAGACTCTGCTGCCTAGCTAGCTACTTGTTGAACGCCAGAAAGGAGACACGAGGGGCATTCCCAGTGAGTAAAAGCAGGGGTGCCAAAGCAACTCCTAGGTATGGAAAGCCCCTTAGCTTGGCTGTACTGACCATTCCTCTGAAGAGGACCCAGCACCTGAGTTGCGTGGGGTGGCCTTGGTTTATAGGAAAGGGAGCTGGCTGTCTGAGTGTGTTGAACCGTTCAGTATAAATGCTGATGAGACTTCTGTTTCCAAATTCTGCAGTACTTTGTTAGAAATTAACAAACTTGACAGCTTCACTGAGAACAGCAGCATGAAGTTTGTGGGGCATTAGACCTTCCAGGAACAGATGAAGCTAATAAACTTCTCTTCACATTCTTCAGAAATTTCAAAAGATGAAGACAACCAGGCATGGATAGAATCACGTATCCTGCCTTCAGCCCAGATCCCTACAAAGTATAAGGGGAGCTTCAAGATGCTGTAATTAAAAATATTAAATAATATTGCAGTCATAACACTTAAGAAAATTAAGTTGCAAGTTTGAGTTGGAGTCCAGCCCCACTAGGGGAAAACAGAAAGCTTTGATGCCTCCTAATTAGAGCTGGCAAAAGAAATACAGTGCAGGTGCCAAAAATGTAGCTTCAGCATTTATATTTATTTATAAATTCAGGTCAAGTTTGCTGGATAGTTCCAACAAAACAAAATGTGCTTGGAGCTAGGTTTCCAAAACCAGGAGCAGTAACTGTTGGTTATGGGTGTCATACAAGAGATCCAGAACCATTCTCTCCTTCAGTGACACAGATCTGAATGCACGTTTCAGGAGCAAGGAACTTCCCTTGGTTGTGTGCGTGTGTGTGCTCCCTTTCTTGCTGATGCTGCTGCTCTCTCTGTAATACAAAGAGCAGCGGAGTGCTCACAGCGGCAGTGGAAGTGGCAGTTCTCTCTCGATCTGTGGCAAAATGGCAGTGGCTGCATCAGAGAGAAAGAGTTCTGCTTCGAAATACTCTTTGACCCGGTGGTCAGGTTGCTCACCTGCTGCATGGGTACTCTGGTTCAGATAGTGTCTATGACTTGGAGAGGGTAGATAGACTGGAGTTTGCTGTCTGTGGAGGCAGCCTAATTGCTCAGTTCCTGAGCATTTGAGGCAGGGCAGCTCTCCCCCTCATAGTGGTTTTGTGCCATATAGTGCCTGGGTATGTTCAGTGCAACACATTAACGTGGGTGATTGCAATGGAAAACCTTAAAAGATGTAAACTGTTTTAACCCCTTTGACAGGAATCTTTAGGCTGGTGAGAACACTGAGGAGGAATGTGTTTAGGATTGCTTTTCTGCAATAACCCAACTCTAGAAGAAGCATTTAATGGTAAAGCATTTCTTGAGTTAAAACCTGTGTTCCTTTGCTTGTTGCTTCTGAAAGAGGTAATCACCCAGATGGTGTATGAGGCCATTGATACAATCATTAGTGTCTGGAGAACAGCTGCCCAACCGAAGTGTCAGTCAGGGTCTCCACTTAGAAAATTCTGTACTAGGAAAAGTGATGAATCACGCAAAAGCACTGGGGGCCTTAGTGGTGTGTGTTATTAAACAGTTTGACCCAAGATCAAAGGTTTGGTGTCTCAAATCCCCAAGGAGGGGAGTAGTAAGTATCACCCCCTTTTTATCAGAGGATGCCATTCTTTTTCTGTTCTTCCTCTATTACAGATCCAGTTCTCAGTGCATGTTTTTGGCAGCTACAATGGTACTGTCTCCTTCTCTGTCAGGGAAGAGATAAAGGGAGCTCCAGTCACCTTACCAATGTGGGAAAGAGCAGGGAGCTGGAGTGACCACTGGTTTCTCATCACTTTACCAATGCCAGTGCTTCAAAACCGGTAAGAACACCATAAGCAGCTCCCAGGGATATCCCTACAGACTTAGTAAACTGTTAGTGTCTTAATTGAGAAGCATGACTTTCATTCTTGCCTTCTTCCAGGGCCTTTTCTACTGACAAAACTAGAGGAGTACAGCAATTCTGTTTGCTGAGGAAGTCTTCTGTCATATTTGCATATCTTCATGCAGATATACAGCTTAGGTCAGCACTTCCATGCAGTCTCAAATGATATTTAGGTTGTGTGAGTAACAAGTGTCTGTACTAGAAACATTTTGCCAATCTGAGAAAGCCAACATACTTGCAGAGGCAAAGTGCTCCCAGCAGGGAAACAGGTAAACTAGCAAAGCTGCGGTCTGTACTCCTCCAGTAAGAACGGCCATATGACTCCAACAAATGATTGTGGTAAAATCAGTTTAACCAATACAGCTGTCTAGTCTAGGATCTATATCAGTGCAGCCTAGGAAATGGAGATCATTCATTGCTACATCACTGATGGAACAATCTCAGCAAAGACTGTGGCCCAAATCAGCCTTGCATAAGAGTGTGTATCATAGTTTTGGATGTGAAAATATAGCATGACATCAAATGAAGTCAAATATTGAAGATTTCAAGAATTTCAGCCCAATCTATTCTTAGATATTTCTCCTCCTCCATTCCGTGTCAGTCAATTTCAAGTTATGAAATGGTGTTAGCAGCAGGTTATTTTGCACAATACAAATGATTTTTAAATTGCTCCAATCTGGTTTTTGCATATTCCTCAAGAAGGCCTGTCTCACATGACACTTTAGACAAAAATTCAATCTCAAAGTGTATGCAGTAAATACTATAAATGGAAAAAGATCTCCCTAATATTGGCAGTAAGCAGTGTCTCAAAATTTCATGGATTAGAAGGTATGAAGGGATTGCCTTTAACTTCAAATGTTCCCTATATCTTTTTGTAAAAGGCTAAGGGATTTGGGTCTGGGAGTGATAGCAATTCAGATCCAAGTAGCAGTAAAGCNTCTACTCTTTTGCTAGTTTAATTTCATGATTACCTTTGGTCTCAACATTACCGAGTGTTCACCATGTGCACCTTTGTCATGAATTATTCCTTCAGAATAGGGTAGGTCTGCAAGCTGGCAGTGTAGTCAATATTCTCGTCTGACAGTCTGGAGCCCTGTGGATAAGCATATGTTTAGTTCTGTGTATTTAAAGTATGACCAGTGAATTTGTCCAGGATAGCTCTTTTCCTCAGGCATTTTCACCTGGAGCTAACCAGAGCAGAGTCCTAGGGGCTCTTCAGAGGTGTTAAAGAGCTTCTGCCTCTTCTGATAAATGGCCCCTTATGTTTGCAAAGACTCCAATTTCTGTATCAGCCCTCAGTTCTGAAGGGAAATGGATCTTATGGATCTTCTGTGGCAGGATGGAAGGGACAGCAAGAGGTTTTAAGGAACACTAGCCAGCATTCCGTGAGAAAAAATGAAATTCAAATGCTGTTATGTTTGAAAGAGTTGAGCACTCGGACAAAATAAAAGTAGGTAGCTCATGCGTACATGTATTATGACAATCTGTTTCAAATAGTTATATCTTGTTTCACTATGTGTAACCTTCTTGTATGCCATTTTCAAGCAAGTTTTAGAAGTGTATAATTTATAATGTGGCATAGCAGTAACAATCACTGTTGGTAAGGCTGGAACTGTTCAATCTAGCAAGCAGACCCGTGCTACCTGAGCTAGCCAGGTGACTGAAAGCCATAATAAGTTGTCATTTGCTGCACTGATCTATAACAGAAATAGAAGCAGCATACACTTTGCTGGAACATGTTGCAGCTATTTGCCCCAAGTGAGGAAACCCTGGTCTTTGTACTCCCAGGACACCTGAGCTTCATCCCAAGCCCCGTGTCTTGTTCCTGCCATGCTCTGCTACTTCTGCCCCATCTCACCTTCTGTTAGCACTCAGCCAGCACTCTTCCTTGATTTTGTACACTCGGTCTCTCTTCCTTCTCCTCCAAGCTCTCATTGTGAACACATTTTACCTGTCTCACACTTCCAGTCCTAATTTTCCTCTCTGAATTCCTCCCTGCTTCTTGTTTCAACCTCTCATCAAGGAGGTGCTATGTCTGTGTGGCTTTTTACAAAGCCTGACTCCACTCCCTGCCCTCCTGCTCCTTACTTCTCTTAGTCATCTCTTGTGGTGTTTTATTTAGATGATCCCAGACTTACAGTCAAGGTTTATTCCCAGTCTTTCTGCTCCCATTGGCTACTTGTTTTTCTCTATAGAACTCAGGCCCAAACCCCTTGCACATTAATTCCAAGCTCCCCTGCTGTAATGTTCTCAGAGAGCTCTCCAAGATGCCACCTTGTTCACTCTGGATGTAAGTTTAGGCAAATTCTTTCTCCTGTTTGTCCAGGTTCAGCAAAACAATGAGTGGTTAGGGGAGAAAAAGTCTGTTCATTAATTTGGAAAGGCAGTTCTCACTTCATGCATCTGAAGCAGGACCTGACACAGTTCAGAACAGCACTGCTGTGGAAAGTACCATTTAGCCCCAGACTTGAAGATATCCAGGGCAGAGAAGACTGCAGGATTTAAAAAAAAAAAAAAAAGAGCAGGCATGGAAGTGCCAGGGGTTTAAATTTTTCAAGGACATTTTACTAAAATTTGAATAGATTTTCATTCAAATGGCAAAAAAAAGCTCATCCCTACCATAAGACTCTCTTCCTTACAAATTTCCTTACAAAATTCAATTCCAACACCTGGTAGCACAGAGCACTTAAAAAGTTGTCAGCATTTTTGAGCATGGTCAAAATGATGAATCCCTCATTCTCAACTCTGGCAAAACAGTTTGGTAGGCAAATCATACCAAATCACTCAAAATAGAAAAGTTCATCCGAAATTAGTTTGTTTGGCAAAGTTGCAAGCAATTGTAATCTAACTACTTGAAAAACTGTTTCTGGTGATCAGCTGGTGAAATCTCTCACTTGGTTCACACACAAAGGGAAAAAGGCTGCTATCAGAAGAAAATCAGGCAGACAGAAGACCAGACAGCAGAGAGCTGGAGAGGCTAATATGTTAGAGCCAGCAAAATGAATTCAAAGAAAAGGAACACTTGAACCCCCTCTGGCTAACACATTACAGAGTTCAAAAGGCAAATTCCTCCCCTTTTTCTGAAGTTACAGGGAATAGGATGCATACAGAGCCCAGAACTTAAGGGAAGTCTGTTCTTATGCACTGGGGGATGAGGGTCATTCCCCAGGCTCCTAGTTGTAGTCAACTAGAGCAGAAATCTATCTTGTAGCACAGTGCCATGGCCCCTCTCCTGTTCTAAGTCTGTGGACCAGACGCAGTAGCTTGACCTGATCAAGGCTATGCTGACATGTGGGTGTCTTAAGTAAAGAGTAGGCTGTGGTGCTATATCTATAGCTGTGGATCCTAAAAGTGCCCTAATCCTGGGCTCAGGGTGCTGTGACTTTCTCTTCCACCAAATGCTCTGTAAGTTATGTGCAAGGTCTGAAAATGCAGAAGTATTGCTAAACCTGCTAATAAAGAGACAAGCTTATGTAGAAAGGCGATCCAATGGTAAATTCCTCTGCTAACCACATAGCTAAGAGAGTGGTCATCCAAGGGACCCTTGATTTGCATTTGCTGCACCAACACTTATTCCCAGAGGGCTCAGATCCTGTAGGTACGAATGTTTTCATTTAAGCACAAGGGGCTATTCTTGAGTTGGGATAAAAGCAGCCTATCTCTAAAGATTTTGATTCAACTATGCAACATTATATTAACTGTGGATGTTAATATGTGAGATGTGCAGGTGACTAAGCACTGGCACACGTTGCCCAGAGAGGCTGTGGAGTCTCCCTCATTGGAGATCTTCAAAATTTGCCTGGACAGGGTCCTGGGCAACCGACTCCAGGTGGCCCTGCTTGAGCACTGGGGTTGGACTGGATGGGCTCCACAGGTCCCTGCCAGCCGCAGCCATTCTATGATTCTGTGATTCTGTGATCAGAGTCAACATTTGGCTGGTGGGTGGAATATGCACACCTACTTTATTGCCACTAATCTGGAACAAGGGTGTACCTAGGCTGCAAGATTAATACGTTAGGCAGGTCAGCACTTGATCTCTCATAAATCATGATCGAGCTTCACCAGTGACAGCAGCAGAATTCCTCTCCATATGCTTTTAATAAGCTGTAAGTAGACTGGACATCAGACATCTGTTTATTTCTGAAGTTTAATGAAAAACAATTTAGTCCTATCTATTAGAAGGAGGTCCTTCAGCCCATTTTCTTTCCTCCTTCTGAATTCAGAATGTGGCAATGCACAGGGGGCTTGACAGACGTCCTAGATAAGTAGTTAACACCTGGTCATGGTGGGAAAAGTGAGATAGCCCAGAATGCAAACACATCAGTGAGTTGTGGCTGAAATTTAAAATGGCCTGACCTTCAGCTGAAATAAATTTGTGTCACCTTGTTATTATGCTGTTATATTGGCCAAGGCTCAGGCCTAAGATTTCTGTCTATTTGGATATTGCTGTTCTGTTCAGTTTTTATTTTGGCTGTCTCTTTGGGGGCAGAAGGAAGGAGATTCTTTTTTCCCTTTCCTTTGCACATTGTAAATTCCCTTACCATTAATGGTAATTGAATAAGCATGGTTGCACATTTATAAATATTTGTGAGGGACACTAGCTTGTGTTTCTGCATGTGCGTGCAGAGAGCAGGAGAAGTAGGGTTCTTATATTTGTTCCACATGAAATGTGGTATTACATGAATATTGGTTGGTCCTTACTAACAGTTGGTATGTGGATAAGATTTCTAGCAAGCCCTTTTGGCTGCTCAGCTGGGCTTGTCTGAAGGAAACACTCTAAACTGTGGTTATCACAATTGGTTGATAAGGGAACATTATATTTTTATATTTTTAGTTTTTTTTTTTCCTTCTGTCTTCTCTAAAAGTTCTGTCTTATTGCAAAGGTTTCAGCTGCAACTCCTGGCAACCTGGGGCTGGAATTCCCAAGCTGACATCGCTATCGACAACGTTACATTTGGACTGGACTGCTTCACTGATGGTGAGCCACACATGTTGCAGAATCCCTTAAAGAATTTGGGTAGTGTAATCAGCATCACACTGATCCAGGATACACTTGCTCTGTTCCCCCCCCCCAGAGTGCACATGGATCATTTGTGTTAGCTTTCACAGCAGAATGCCATTTTATCTCAGATCTACTGAAGATTGCAAGTAGAGGCAATTTTACAGTGTGTCCGTCTCCTAGTGCTCTTTCTTCTCCCTAATCTGGGATATCCTGTATCGCACAGTTGAGACCTGCCTGTGTGTCTTGGCAATAAACACTTGACTTATTCCTGAGCTTTAAGTGGAAGGATTACATCACATTGTTCTTCAGCAGTCCTCTCTGACCCACGCACCCTGGCAATTGATAGCTGAAGGGAATTTGTTGAAAATAAAGGGGAAAGCCACTATATTTTAGGGGAGGAAAGGAGGACAATGGAGGAATAAAGTGTCTCTCTGACAGTAAAGTTCATGTTATCGCAACAAGTTTATTTTACCGTGCAAGGAGGTGCATCAAATGTCACTGCCAGATATATAACAGATGTTTTCCTTTGCTTCATTACCATTCATCAGTTGCTAGTGCAACTGATCACAGTGTATTCCACTGAAGATGGAGCCAGTGCTAATCTCCAAAGCATGTTAGCAAAAGAGTTGAATTTTCTTAGCAGACAAGTGGAAAGAGGTTGGATGCTTGAACCACCTGGGAATATTAGAAATTGCCCTCTTTTTGTCCCTAGAGAAAAGACCCCTATGCATTATTGTAAAATAACAAAAGAATATGAAGGACTTGAATTGTGACTTCTGTTGCAGACAAAATGTCCTGTGCTACCCTTCATATGTCACCACATCCAGTATGTCAGCACTGAGGGTAGTAACGTCCCTGCAGAGACTGGCTGTAGCCTAATGTAACATGTGGGAAGGCTTACGTTAAAACTGGCATGTGTTAAAAGTTCTTCATCGTCAAAAGCCCCTTTATCCTCCCACCTTTGCCTGATTTGGTCTCATGTTCTTTGTCCCATTGTTCTGTGGGCACTGAGGACACCCTTCTGTAACATGCTGAGCGTGGACATTTTCATTTGAAATTAAGAAGAGATGTTCCTTTAGGGTAAAGTAATTTGTCCACTCCAGCTACTTAGCACCCCTGACTCCCAAACACTTTGGGGCCTCCATGCTAACATTTTGTTTTGAAATCTGAGGAAATCTTTTGGGAAAACTGAACGGAGTGATTCCAGATGCTCTTGCACCAGCTGCCATGCGTCCAGATGCTAGAGTTTACTGCTCTCCTGAGAGCAAATACCTGTGTGCCTGCAGACATTTTGCTGTCTCTGGTGTAGGGACATATTCTTTGGCAAAGAGGTGGAACATAAATGCGACTGTGACAATTTTGTCAGAGATTGTCCATTAGACCCCCCCCAAGTTACTCCTCATTTTCAATTACTATAAATTACACTGATGTCCAGGAGTAGCAGCCGCTTACCCCATCTGAAGGTGTGACCCAGAGTTATGTGACTCATGCAGAAACAGACATCATGAAGGAAATGTTTCTCGGAAGCCTTGCATTTGCCATTGTTCCTTGAATCCTCTTTGCAAATCGACGTTTTCTCGCCTCTGAAAGCAACTCCCTCGCATTTGTCTTCTCATGACTTTAATTCGGTTAGGTTGCGGAGAAGCCCAGCAGCTCTGCTGTGCTTTCAGTAATGAAATTATTTCTCCCTAGCAAGGAGAGGTTTCAGATGTCAGAGATGGAGCCAATTAAGATCCAAGCAGTGAATTCTTTGCATGAGAGCAACAGGAAGGACATACGGAAGGAAGGAAGAATATGCTGTTTGCTAGGATGTAAATATTAATTTCTCCTATTTCGATCCTGTAGTTCAATTGTTCTTCAAGACCTAGTGCAGACCTTGAAAGCAAAGCTTGTAAACAAGCTGGGAAAGAAGGTGAGGTCTTCCATATCCCTTAACACCAAGAGGAAAGAATCAGTAATACTTAGGAGGAAAAAAAAAAAAGGTAGTGAGGGCAGCTCAAGAGATATCAGTAAGGACAAAAAACAAACAACCAATTCTTTGGATGACAGCCCCTGGGCAGGGACAGATGCTTTCCCTGTGAGAAAGGCAAAATGAAACCATCTTCTGGTTAACAAAATCACCTTGTGTAAGACAGTGTTACAGACCAGGTGACATGGGTCTGATTCATTGTGAGAACTTTTAGGCAACAGGCATATTTCATCCTTTTAGTTAACCAGTGCTTTCATAGGAAGAGATCTGAATTTTGAGGGTCTAAATATGAAAATGTGGGCTGGCATAGTGAATAGAATGCATCTGCATGACTGTTATCCTCCTCAATGTTTATGTGGTCATTGCTTTTACTGTTACCTTTTAGTGCTCTGAACATGGTATTGTTCCAATTAAGATCATAAGTCTGTGGTCTGTCAAAGTGCACCCTACTGCACTGGCCTAGGGGTTACATTCCGTTTTGCACATCATTTACGCTTTCCAAGGAGAGTGTTTTTTAAATGACAGGACTGTCCAAAGAGAGCTTTGTATGGCACATCTCTAGTTTTTGACTTTGGAATCCCCAGACCAGCAAAGCCTGGCCTTGTTGGCCTGCCAGTCTCATTGCTTGAGATGAATGGTGTGGGGTGGTTCAAGCTACTCAGCACTGCCTCATTTGGTTGATTTGGTAAAGCGTTGGCTAGAAATGCAATGGGATCAGCCAAACGGCTGGGGAATGGGGAGGCTGGTGCAGCTTCCTCATTCTCTGTCCCATTCCAGGACAAGCTGGAGAGGCTTCCACGAGTACTCCACCTGCATCAATGAGGTGGGATCTCTGAAGAGGCTGTGCACAATTTGAGGATACTGCTAGGCACCTTACTCTGATTAATCCCTGACCCAAAACCACTAAATCTTTTTTTCATTACAGTCCCAGAGACAGCAAAGTAAGAGCTACTTGCTTTAGCTCTGTGCCTGCGTAAGATTCCCTTTCTCCTTTACACTTCCCTCTGTCCCTCTTTGGTGTGAGAATCAACAGCAGGAGCTAAGTCCTGGACTAATGGAGTCGTGCTCTTCATATCTTTGTGATATAAGCACAACTTAACGTTAAGAAGTCTTGTTCTTTTCTGCTCACCTACAGTCAACATTTTGGCTGTCAGAGGAGCAAGTAGAGGCTAAAATAGACTAGAGCACCAGCCTCTGGATCCCATGCCTACACCATATTTGTAGAAAATGCCACCTTACAAATTCATGTCTGGCAGCATGTAGAGGATCAGCCTCCGAAGAGTTAACAGCTCATGTGGACAGGCTGATGCTCAGCCTGTCATGCAGCTTGTGTGCTGAAAACAGAGGAGACAGAAGCTTTCTTCCAATGTGTGAGGGTTTGAGACTGTTTGGAGAAGGAGGAAAGATTGTTTGTTTGGAAACAAAGCATTGCCTTAGGATACGCAGTTGGGATGCTGCAAAAAAATCCATGCAGACATACAGACCTAGTGTGTATTTCAGGGACTGATTTACATTCCATCACTCTGGCAAACATAACCAGACTTCTTGTACATCTCTAACTATCTGAAACTGTTTTGACCTTTGGGATTCATAATTCAGTGCAGACCTTGGGAGACCAAGCATCTTTTCTGGCTGTGCGTTGTCTTTTTCATTTGGTTTTCCTTCTTGCCTTTGATCCAGATCATTTGTTTTGGGTTAATTTCATTTTTCACTTGCTTGACAACTCCATCCATTGAAGTTCCCTATCTCAGTATGAACAGAGTGTGTCAGTACAAAGCTCCCTTTTACTTCCATCCATCAATGTGCATTCAGTCAGACCTGGGGGGAATATTCTCAGGAGTACAAGCACAGCAAGGTCACCATGCTTCAATTAGTTATTTGGCCTTTCTGACACAGCTAACAAGGGTGTTAATTATCGCTATTTAGAGTAGTGGCTTTGCAGCAGAGATAATTGTCCAGCTGGAACTGAATGAGTGTTTTTTGAATAGAGCATCAAACAGCTGTTAGCTTCTCATAACTGGAACAAATTGAAATATTTGTAATGTTTTTCAACTAATGAAAAATGTTCAGTATTAAATTAACTGAGGGCTCATAAAATGGAAGGAAGTCTCTTCTTTTTCTTAGAGAGATTTTCTAATTAGAGATCTGCATAAAAATGGGTAATTTAACTTTGGAAACAGGATGCTTGCAGATTATAAAGCAAGGGTTCGGTTATTACTTTCTCCTGTTCTAAGGTAGCTTTGGTTATACATGGTGTTCTCAATGCATTCGGATGTTTTGGCTCAGCAACTGCTTTGAAGTCTCTCCTCTCTGAGAGCTGATTTTTAAAAGCCTGTTTTACTGCTCATATATGTTGCCTTTTGCTCTGTGTTTTTCAGAAAGGTTTGTCCAAAGATTTACAGCTACTGTCAAGGGTATACTGCTGTTTTTTAACTGTGTCTGTTAGTGAGACGTCATTTTATTTATTATTTTATTCTCTGTGCAAGGTCGGGGGGTTCAAAGTTGGTTGGTTAGAGAAGAGTGATCCATTAGGCTGGTTTACGTACTATGACACTGTTAAGAACCAAAGATAACTTTTTTGCTGTCACTGTCCTTCACACCTCCACTAATTTGGCTGTCCACAATTGTCACTTGCTCCTTTGACCAGCAGATTATCAGTACCTGGTATCTGTTCTCCCACACCATGCTTTTCCCAAAGTCTCTTGTAATCGCAGCCAGTGCAATTTGCTGGCCAAGGAGCTTATCTTGCAGGTAAGCCTCCATGGGATAACATGGGGAGTCTGCATTCATGCGAAGTCCCACAGATTTCAGCACAGATAGAAGTAGCTAAACCAAGATACAGGCCCAAAAGAATAGTGAAAAATGCTGGGTGTTTAAAACACCTTTTCTGTCAAAGGTATTACTTATTTTAACTGAATGGTTGTGCTTCATTTATTCATGTGGTCTTTAAATTTTCTGTCTCTCTTTTCTACCATCCTCCTGTCAATCTTATCCATTCTACAAACTATTACAGGAAGACAACCAAATCATTTTGTTGGGAAGCGCCAGTACCCACGGGAGATTAGTGTCCTGGATGAGCACCTTCTGAACCCCCTGGAAGAGCCTTCCCTCCCAGGTAGATGATTCAGCACTGAAGACCTGTCTCTTGGCTATAAGAGGTGGCTCCCTTTGCACCTCCTGTATGTGATCTGCCTGAGCGTGGTCTGCCTGACCTATAGCAACGGAGCAATGAAGTATAATCCTTCCCAAAGTTGTGGAGACCATGTCAGGTAGTCTCTGCTTACTATAGGGCAGCAGTTTCCTGAAGTTCAACTCACCAGTCCTTAAAGAACAGAATGTTTTTAAGGAAAAGCAGAATCTTTAAGTAAAAAAGCTTTAAGTAAAAGCAGAAGCTACCTGACTCAAATTTGAAATGTACAAGGCCAGGAGAGAAAGGTGCAGATCAGTACAGGAAGATGGGGATAGACAGAGATCTACTGGGACGTAGTGAAAAGTGAAGCTGAACCTAATGGGTGGAGAATACGGGTGTAAAGATGAAGATCGAGGGAGGGAAATATGTGAGGATGTGGAAATCCACTGAGGAGAGAAACTGGATGAAAAGAAAGGAGGACAAGGGACACTAGGGACCAGTTTACTGATGGCAGTCGAGTGCCACTCTGGAGGACAGATAACATCTGTGTGGGTGAGAAGAGCTATCTGAAGGAGGGCCTGAGGAGGGGAGGCTGTGCTTGGGCAGTCGTAGAGCCTGGGGTTGCCTGAGAAGCCAGGCATAGGGAAGAGGCAAGAGGAGGTGACAAGACAGGACATATTAAGCTTGGAACACAACTAGTAAGTATCCAGGAAAGCATATTCCACCCCAGAACCTTCAATGAAATACAAGATTCATGTGTCTTGATGTTGCCTTGCTGCCAACAAGTATCTGTGTTCACCTGAGATGTGACAATCTGTATTGCTGACAGTCCCTCTGTTAGCTTAAATGGCAGAGATTTCTGTAGTGTAGCTTACCCCACTGATCCATCTGTATGTTGGCAGGATGACATCTGTTGAGGATAGTTTTGCTTGTCTTTTCCTTTAAACAAGACTTGATTTTTGCTTTTAAAAGGCTTGTGATTTTTACTACTATTTTAATCATTCAGCTCTTAAACAGTTCCGCATTGGTAAATCCTGTGCCTCTTGATTCTGGCCCCTGTGTGTGCAGTGTATCATACAATTTTTAAAACTTTTACTACCTTTCATCACTGGTCACTAGTTGCAGTGGCACGTGTTTTCAACTTTTATTTCTGTGTATATGCTTCAGTTCCCATCTGGAAAGTTGAATAATACGTCCTGTTTCATAATGGCATTGAAAAAAGAAATTTGGTAATGTCTGTGAGGCACTTGGATAAATCCCCTCAGAAGCACACTCACCCCCTCCAATGATGCATTTATCTGCAGTCCATGATTTATTAAATATTTTGCAGTAAATAAGGTGAGATAAAAAGCAGTGACTATAAACAGAACACTGTTTGTGCTGTGACTAGAAAAAAAGCTGGGATAATGTGGTAAAAGCACTCCATGATCATATAATTAAGGACAGTATCATAGTGGATTGCATTATGAGGGAACTGCATTAAAATTGAACAGTTAAATTTATCTTTAGCATGTACTGGCTTTCAAGTCCTCAGCATTGCAAATACAAGTTTAAGTATTTATTTTTTTATAATTATCATCATAAGCATATGATCAAATCGACATATTCAGTTTTAAAGCCCTGTGTATAGCAGATACTGGTACAACATGATCTTTCTTATGCTCATCTAGTTTTTATGTAAAAATCATTAATGTCGTTTGTGAATAACAATGGTGTGAATTTTGTTATCAAAGAATCACAAAGGAAATATATCAACAGGAACAGTTGTTCCTTTGGATGACACTTGCCCTTTAGTTACAGAGTTCTGTGAGTTATTGCACATGCCTGAGAAATAAAGGGAAGCTTATACCTGCCCTAACGCTGGCTGTTCTGGTCACAGGGGACACATCTGTTGTTCTCTGGTGGTTCACAACATGTGGTGCTAGTGGTCCACATGGGCCAACTCAAGCTCAGTGTGACAGCGCCTATAAGAACAGCAATGTGTCGGTGACTGTGGAGAAAGAGGGCAGGCTCCGAGGAGTACAAGTCTGGAGAGTGCCAGCCACAAACCGATACAGGTACGTATCAGTGCGTGCTGAAGAGGCAGCCATTTAACTACTTTCTGGTTGTGGAGTTTCAGCAAGTATAAGTGGGGGACCATCTTTATTGAGTGGGTGAAGAGAACAGCAAAGTAAGAAAGAAATAGGAGAGCTAGCTGTAAGGATCTGTGTCTGTGCTACTGTTGAAGCAGTGGCTTAGAAGAGATTAGAACAGGAGTGACTGTGGGCATGCAATCAAATAGAAGTGCTACCATCATGGCAATCCCAAAGCCTTGGTATTTTAGATTTGGCCATATCAGCTCATGCTGTTTGCTTCTGAAATCTGTCTCCAGTGCTCTGGCTTAGAGATGGTCAGTCCTCCTGAGCAGCCTCGGCTGTGTGGGTCTCAGAAAAAGAATGGCCATGAGATGCTGCAGTGGGAGCCTGCTCTGGAGCAATGCCCATTTGAGAGTGCGGGCTGGGGAGAGCTCACAGATGGAGCTGCTTTGGGGGATGAGAAGTGTAAGATTTGTCTCTTTAACTACATCCTTTTCTTTCAGGATTTCTGCTTATGGAGCAGCCGGAGGGAAAGGAGCCAAAAACCACAATAAGAGGTCCCACGGGGTCTTCATCTCGGCCACCTTCCAGCTGGAGAAAGATGAGCTGCTGTACATCTTAGTGGGGCAGCAGGGGGAGGATGCCTGCCCTGGGGTGAGGGCTGCACAAGCACATGTGGGCAGAGACTTTGCAGATGCGATTCAGTGAGATTCAGTGGGTGGCTTGGGGTTTGGCTGAACTGGTGATGAAAGATAGAAATCCCAGGATCCAGCAATGAAATCCAGTCAGGACTGGGAAGAACCAATAAACTAAGTTAGAAAGAATCTCAAAACAAATATAAAGAACTCTGAAAAGAAAAATGACTCCAAAATGCACAAACAAATACAAAGCCCACAGGAACTTCACTTTAAGCTCCTGGTGTTTAAATTCTTCATCAGCTTTCTTCTGCTTATTTTAAGAGGGGAGGTACTAGGCAAGAGTTTTGTGCTCCCTCTCTTAATTTTCCACAGCCTGCATTTCTTTCTGTCTGCCAGGATTTCAGATCATTTTTTGTTATTTATGGGAGCATCTACAAGCCCCAAGTAGCATTGTGGCTGCACTTTTGTAGGTACTCTCTAAACTTAGAGACTAATGTCTAAATCCAAAGCCTATCAAAACCAGTGGGAATCTTCCCACTAACTACAGTGGCCCCTGAATTAGAAGTATGTAATGACAAAAAAAACCTGCTCATAATGAGCAGAAATTGATGACACGAATGACCTCTAATGCTAGATCCAGTGATTTGAAAGTCCTTTTATCAGTTAGGCTCGAAAGTTACCTCTTCAGCATGAATTCTTTGTTATTACCTCTTTCCAGAAATGTGATCTACCAGCCCATGCCCAGGAACTCTTTTCCTCACAGATAGACTACTAGACAGATGGACTGTTTTCTCTTTTCCTCACAGATAGACTACTAAGTTTTGGGATGTGTATGCTATTCTTGGAGGCATTCAAAGTTACCATTTAACTTGCCCAGAGCATATGACATCTTACCCAGATACTGCAACAGATTCTAAAACCAATGTTTCTTCACTTTAGATAGTTCAAGAATTACATCTGTCTAAATAAAGCATCCATTTGTATATCTGCAGTTCCCTCTCCAGTAGACTACCTAGGTTAAGGTCATAGTCTGCAAAGGTGTCCTTTATTCCCTTATATTTCATGAATTGTTCTCCAAATGGCAAGGTATATCCTAGTCCTACCTCCCTTTAGCAGATGGTACTGGAAAAAGTTTTCCCCCTTGGCCCAGCTTTGTTTCTGGCTTTGGAAATCCTGCTGAGTGTATATGTTTGGTAACTGATGTGTTTGTTCCTTTCTCTGAAGAAGTTCTGCAGCTACAAACCTTCCCTCTCTCCTCAGATTTGCCCCAGTTGCTTTTCCCTGGTCCTCAGCTATCCTCTCGTCTTTAGTCCTCTTCTTCAAATGAGAGGACACAGGCAATAGAATTGGCACCATGCTTCTGGCCTAGATATGTGATGTGATCCACAGACGTGGGGATTTCACCTGCACTGAGATAACAGAGCAGTTTCTGAAATCATTCAGAATTCATCATCTGACTGAAGTTGGGCTGATTTACAAAGTCTTTGCAACTCATGTAACGCGGTGTCACACACAAAAAAATAATCTAAGATGGCCAAAGGCTCTTCACTTTCTCAGCCTTTTCAGTATCCTCTAGGATTTAGCAGGAATAAGAAGCTGGGACTCCAGACATCTGTTCCAAGATGTGTAATTGGTTCACTGTTAACTGCATGCATATCACCTTGGTCTGCTTTATGCATTTATGAGCTTGAGAAATACACAATAAATATAGCAGTAAGGAAGGTCTGAGAATTAATCCATAACTCAAACAGATTTTAGTGTTTTGGGATATATGAAATTCTAAAAATTCAAAATATTAATTATGTGATATCAATAATTGCTGTAATGTTTTCTTTTTAACTGTAGCACTTCTGTTTTTACTTGCACGTGTGACATGAGTTTGCAAATCAGAGGTAACAGACAGTTCCATCCCTCAGCTGTTGGTCCTTGTAGAAGAGCTCATCTTGCACACAGATAATATATATACTGATTTATATATGTTTGATGAGCATCACAAACAATATTATTATACTGAGATAGATAAATCTCAAGAATTGGATCTTGCTGATGTATGAGTGTGTCTCTTGTTTCCTTTCAGGCCAATCCTCAAACCCAGAAGATCTGCCTAGGGGAGTCATCTCTCATTGAAGAAGATTATAAAAAAAAAAAGGACCTGAAGGACTGGGCTGGAGGAGGTGGGGGTGGAGGAGGAGCAACCTACATCTTTAGAGTAGGTATTCCCTCTTTACATCCAACCTGAGCAGTGCCCAGCAGAGCAACTATCTTTCACTATCTATCATGACATACAATACTCAGTTCTTAAAAGAAAGTGATGAAAAAGGAGCGTCTCTCTCTCTTCTCCCTGCCCCCTCTGCCTCTCCTTGTGTCTCTCTCTTTCTTTTTGTCTTTCTGATTGAATTTTTTTATCTCCTTTCACATCCTTGATCATACTTGTCACTGTCACTAAGCTAGCTGAACTGGTTCTTCAGTTCTTGACAGCTCAGGTCTGGGAATCACACCAGGGTCCTGTTTTAATACTGGCAGCAGCCTCACCAAAGAAAACCTGCTAGTATTCAATTCAACAGTTACTTTTGTACAGGGAAACACTACATAAAGCATTTTTGTAATGCAGTCAGGAAACAGTAGCATTGCCCTGGCATTGGGCCACTCTTCTTGGAATTGCTTTCATGCTTTTTGATGAGTTTGTGTAAGTTCACATATCCAAGGGATGTGAAGTTTTTCTGATGTTTGATGGGGGGTTTTCCAGCAGAAGGATGGGATTTTCGAACCTTTGCTCATCGCAGCAGGAGGAGGAGGAAAAGCCTACCTGAAGGCTCAGGACAACTCCCCGGATGATGTGCCATTGGAGCAATTTGAGAACAGCACTGCCGTACCTGGAGTCAGTGGGAGGACTGGGGCAGCAGGTGAGATGCTAAAACCACACAAGTTCTGAATCTGATGGCTGAATACACAAGCTGTCCTGTAGGCATGAAGTGAGGGACTTCTCCTTGATCTTTTGGAATTCTTCTGTGGTAGTCGTAGTTAGAAATATGCTGGTAGACCATAAGGGATGCCTTCTTATATGATGTGTCACTAGATAAAAGAGAATGCACAGGACAGGTGATGAGTGCTCCAGTAGAGGCTGTTCCATAGGAGGACTCCTCTGTTCTCTGTAAAGACTCAGAATGAAAATGATGTTTTGGGGATGGAGCCCACTCCTCCACACTGTAACAATGGCCTTAGAAGAAAAGACTTTTTCCCTGTTACTCCCTTGAAACCCTAACAACAAGAATGTTTCTAGAATTATCCTAGAAATTGAAGTTTATTTATAATCTTGTAACAAATGTGCCTAGAATCCATCCCTAAGAGACAAAAAAAAATCCAGTCGTTCTCCATCTGCTGTGTAATATCCTTATAGAGCAGCCACTAGAATGAGATGAGGAAATCCAGTTTAGTTTTTATTTCCCCAAGGAACTCAGCATCTCACATGGCTGAAAGCCCTAATCAGTTATCCCAAAGGGGACTGGTGGGCTCCTTATTTCCCCAGTGCCACTAGAAATTGGTGCTAACTTGTTGGTTATGCAGCAGGTACCACAAGTCACGCACTGGATTTCCACTTTGTTATTATCCATGGCAAGAAGGAGCTTGTCTCTTGTATATTCTCTTACCCTTCAAGAAAGAGTTAACTTGAATGTAGGCACTTCTTAAGACATTAATTAACTTTTATTTGTGTTTCCCTCACCTGCTCTTGTTTTGTTCTCTCATTTTTTGATTGTGAAGGTGGAGGTGGTGGCTGGCAAGATGCGACTCTGCTTCCTCAAGCTGGGAAGTCCCTCCTGGAAGGTGGAGAAGGGGGTCAAGCTTGTCCCCAGGCACTAACCAAACTCCAGTGGGCCACCTCTGGTGGTTTTGGTGGGGGAGGAGGAGCTTGTACTTCTGGTGGAGGAGGTGGAGGCTACAGAGGTAGGTCTGTTGAAGAAATAGTCATGCTTTCTAATTTTGTGCAATTCAGAGCAGCTAGGGGCTAGAGCTCTCATTGCAGAGGTACACTACTGCAGAAGGTGATTCACAGACACTTCAACCTGAATGGTATGAACACCCCCTCCATCTCTATTTAATTAGGGAAATCAAAGTTATAGAAATGCTTCTACATGATTTAGTATTTGGAAGATGTGCTGAATAATCCCTTTATTTGTCCTCAAGTTGCCCAGGGAAAATGTTCCATTTATTTTTTCTGTTTAAAGCAAATACATTTTAACCTTGCTGAACTGAGAAACCTCCATTGGAATAAGTCACTTCGTTAGCCTTGGTACTGGTTGGGATGAATGAGTGTTATCCATCCAGGATGTTATACAGAGTAATATCACTGAAAGGCTGGAGAGTGACTGCAGGTGTTTAGAGCCAGGAATGAACGCGACACTTCAGAGGCATCACATTTTGCAGCATGCAGCACTGATCAACTAGCCATACTCTTCTTTCTGCAGGGGGGCATGCCTCTGACAATGATGATATCATGGCTGGTGGGCAGGATGGCATCTCTTTTGTGAACCCCATTGGAGAGATCTTCTTGCATCCCCTGGCGGGTACAGTATGCCTCTTCTTCTTCCCCTTAGTTCTTTTCTTCCTCCTTTCTCTTCCTCCCCTCTGTTTTCCTTTTCCTGCTCCCTCTCCTCTTGCCTTCTCCTTTTATGCATTTCATTCAGACATATTTCACCCTGCAGGCCAGTTCCTCAGCTGTGGTTAGTGCTTAGAATTTGTCTGTAATGCTCTGGGACCTTTTCCATCTCAATCTCCTAAGCCAGGAGAGACACCAGTCATCCAGTTTAACTGCACATCCTCTGTCCCGGATATTTTCAGATCAATTCACTTCAGGACCTCTCTGCTTAAGGGACACAATTCCTTCTTCCTGCCTGGATCCCATCAGGTTTCTGACATATGTCCACAGTATCTGCTCTCCTGCAGAGAGGGAGAGGAGTTGTAGGTGCATGTTCCTTTTTTTTTTTTTTTTTTCCTACTGGAAAAAGATGGGAAAAGCTGAGATAACCCGCCTGTTCTGTCTGATTCCTCATT
The DNA here is from genome assembly GCA_013399115.1 of Anseranas semipalmata. Classification (NCBI taxonomy): domain Eukaryota; kingdom Metazoa; phylum Chordata; class Aves; order Anseriformes; family Anseranatidae; genus Anseranas; species Anseranas semipalmata. Next base: position 267,005 of record VXAA01003474.1, read on the forward strand.
CAGCCATGGAGAGTCACGGTGAGGTGGAGGTTCAGATCTATCTTAACTGTAGCCACTGCCACTCTGACAACTGTAAGAGGGACCCTGACACCAACCTGCCAGTCTGCCAGTGTGAGATAGGGGCTGTGCTAGCCAATGACAACGTCACCTGCACTGGTAAGATGTGGAGTTTTATCCTAATTGGATAATGTCTGTATTTGTGTCATCTCTCCTCCCGGCTTTTTTGATATTCAAACACCTAATACTGAAAATTCCTGATATCCTTTCCTTATATGCGGAGCTCCATGTCTGTCACCATATCCAAAATTCAGGTTTGGATTAGGTGGAAGGTAACATATCTGTAAAGGGACACAGTGTAAATTTCTCGAATGGGCACAGTGTATCAGATATTTAAGCATAAAAACCTTTCCTGTATAATATACCACCTAATGCTGAGTTATTTAAGCCACAAATTACTTCCTTCCGCAGAAGTTTCCCACTGTGCCTGTTCAGCTGACGCCTGGTATTCACCATTACTTCCTGACACAGTCTCTCAGAACTCCAAAGCAGCAACTGTAGAGAGTTTAAACTTGTTAGCAGTGATGTCATCCATTAATAAAAAAAACTGAGGAATGGAAAAGCAACCTGTGTTTTATCAGTTAGATTTCTGTCTTAACAATGTTTTAGAAATGATTTAGGTATTTTTTCAAACTCCACAGCTGTAATTTTTATAAGATGGTCTGGCCATGATCACTGTACTTTTTTCTGAAATAGAAGCAACCTTGACAGGGATTCTTTCCTGCAGCTTGGGTTGTTTTCTGATTAATCCACATTCATTTTTCTTCTTCCAGTGCCCCAGAGTCATATCCCAGAGGGACAGCTGCCTCTCCCACTCCTCCTAGCTGTGGTAGCTGTGATTGTGGTGCTTGGAATGATCCTCACTTGTGGCAGCCTATCTATCAGTAAGAAAAACTTACTCCTTAACACCATTTGATTTGGCTTTACCCAATTAAATTAGACAAAAGGGGACCACCCAACCACTACTTCTAATACTGGGAACCAGAGTGTTTTGGTCTCCCAGGTTGATCAGAGGGACAGGGAGAAAGAAATGGTAGGAAACTTCACCACCCAACAGTTCAGCACAAGCATAATCCCAGAGGGCAATGACTGCTCTGTCCGGGTATTTGCTGCAGAGAAAAGCTTGGAAAGCCCTCTTAGCAGACATTTCTTTAGCAGTCATTGCTATATTAGACTGTGCTCACAGTCTGTAATTAAACATATAATTCATTCAGGGGGATGGTATGCCTTTTGGGACTCAGTGCCAGCAAGGTGTCTTGTGGAGCAGCCTTTCCTCGGCCAATGTACAAAGAAGCAGAGGAAACCTAAGTTTCTTCAGGTGATTAGGACTCTGCAGGGATAAGACTGTTTGCATGCTCAGTATTAAATCACTACAGAGTGTGGAGAAGAAAGTGATGCTGGCAAGCTAAAGATACTTCTTGAGCATTTGTAATTATTGACTTGGTTTCTTCTTTCTGTTCTGTGTGGCCAGTATTGTTGTATCCTCTCTCGAGGTGCTTATCTTGTTTGTGCATTTTTATTTGCCTCCCCACCCCCAGTTTATCACCTTAAGAAACAGCAGCTGGAAGGAGCCAGAGCACGACTGCAGAGCCCGGAATATAAACTGAGTAAAATCCGCACATCAGCCATCATGACAGATTACAACCCTAACTACTGCTTCGCAGGGAAGGCTGCCACTCTGAGTGAGCTGAAGGAGATCCCACGGAAGAACATCTCTCTGCTTCGGTAAGGCTTGCTGCAGGGGCTGCTCCTTGGCACAGGAGAGGAAGGGCAGCCTGAAGCAAAGGCAGAGGTAGGGCTCACACACTTGTTTTATTCATCATCAAGCATCCAGGACAAGAAACTGAGGGCCTCCTGGGAAGCACCTAGTCCAGGCAAGGACAAATGTGACATGTGACACTTTCTGTGTTCTCTAAAATATTTTGATTCCATAAAGCTCTTAAGCACAGTTATAAGTTCATGAGCCTTCTGTTCAATGTTCCCATGCAGAGCAGAGGTTATTTCACCTCTCTTTTTGTGTGATGTCCTGGATTACACCTGCCACCTGGCAGTAACTCCCTTCCAAATCTGTAGCAGTATTTCTTTTTCTGCATTTCCTGTCACAAGGAAATACACACTAGATTGCTCTTCTATTCCATACAGTCCAGATGATTTTGATTAAAGCTGAGGAAAGGAAAAACTTGATCATCTTTATATGTTATCTTAGACCATCTCCTGAAGAGATCAGCTTGCAGCTTCCTTTATCTGTTGTTTTCCAGTTCTTTCTGGCCTTGCTGTTGCCCTACCTTGTGTCAGGGCCCTAGGATTGAGCAGGCTGCTTTATTTCATAGAATCATAGAATGGTTTGGGTTGGAAGGGACCTGTTCAGAACTATTAAGGATCCAACCTCCCTGCTTCAGTGACAGCACCAGAAGATACTGAGAAGTTATTTTTAGAGGCTTTGAGATGAAAACAAAACTCTGTTATTGATTGCATCTCTTACAGCAGGTTCTATACCTATTCTTGGACTGGACAAAAAGAAGTGCTCAGCCAATGTGTGGTGCAGGGGCATGGTAACATCTGTTCTCTGTCTTTTTATCCCAGGGCACTAGGACATGGTGCATTCGGTGAGGTTTATGAGGGAACAGTGGTAGGCATTGCAGGAGATCCCAATCCTCTTCAAGTGGCTATCAAGGTCAGTACCCACAAATTTTTATACAACAATAATTACCAGTAAGAGCCATATTATCTTACTACCATTCCAGTTGGAGATTCACGCTCATCACATGTATAATGACAGATGTGTGTATATGATGCAGGTTTCCACATATTACTGCATCTGGGAGTAATAAACTGATTTTTAAGCTGCATGGCACCAGCAGCAGGTTGAAAGTAAAGTATCTGTCTTGTTTGCTGCATGCCTAATGCCTGTGAGTTGTGATCTAGCTAGGATAAGAATCTAAAAAGGGCAATCTCTTTTGTACCCTCCACCCCTGTTGCTCAGGAGAGAGAGAACCAGTGCCCTCAGATGGGAGGTTGTGTGAATTAATCACCTTGAGACTGCTTAATACTATTGGTTAAAATAAAATAAATTATCAATCAGCATAAATAAATACAGCTCCCTCGAAATCAACACAGAACCTTCAGTTCACCCTGGCAGAGATTCTGGTTTGCCCCAGAAATTTAATTCCTTTTGAGGTGGTTGTTGAGAGCCCTTGACAGCTCCACTAGGACAACAGAGCTGCTGTCCTGTGCTTTTCTGCCACAATGATTTACTGACCTGAACAGCTGGGGGGAAAAAAAAAAAAAAAGAAACTAGCAACAAACAGCAATGTGGGCTGGAAGGGGATTTCTAAATCCTGCACGTAAAAAAGAAAACCCTGGCAAATATTAGTATGAACCATTTATCTGACAGGAAACAGTAAATATTTAGAGTAGTGCTTATATATTATTACTTCTGCATTTCAGTTTTTAAGTGTTTTCTCCTAAGATTTTCATGTGACATTGCTGTATTTCAGAATTTGTATTATTTCACAGTTACACTGCTTTTATGCTGAAAGTTGTGTCTGCCTACCATAGATGAAGCTTGCAGGTAGTTTATTAGCACTGCACAGTGTTATATATGCTGCTATGAATATATATTGTGATATCATCCTAATTTTCCCTCTTAATTAATGGCAAGAGATACCAGGCTAGTTTTCTGTGAAATTACTGCTGTTGCCTCAGGATTTGTCAGTTACTCAGCCCTGCAGGAAAGGATGCCCATAGCCTCCTTTTGTTCTTTTATAAGCTTGTGACTCAGAGGACCAAATCTACTTCTGTGGGTTCAGCCCAAAACATAGATTTCATTAATAGAAAGATGTCCTATTGTTATTCTGTCTTTCAAAACCTCTTAAAAAAATAAAAATAAAAAAGGAGGAAGAAGAACAAGAAAAAAAGAGAAAGAAAAAGAAAAAAAGAAAAAGGTTATTTCAGATAGCAAAGTGCAACCCTGTCTTCTGTAGCCCACACTGCCAATGACAAGAACTGGGTTTCCATGCTGGCCTCACCACACTGAGCAGTAACACCCCACCTTTCTGTGTGCGCTTTGGCAGCAGGAACTACACACAGCTGTGGCCAAATCATCCCATAAGGGTACAGTGGGCACAGCAGCAGGCACTGCGGCTCCTGCTGCCTGCACTCTCAGTTCACGTTTATCATTAGCAGATGCTGTCCAAATCTGCTGGCAGGAGAGAAAGCTGTAAGACATGTGATGCAATTATATAAACCAGGTGGCTGTATGTGTCATAAGACGTGGAAGCATGTGCTGCAATGGGGACATATAGCAAAGGGAGAATAAATTCACACCCGTGGCTTTAAAGTGCTTACTAGATCTCTAGTTCCCCAGCTAGTGTCTTTCTTAATGTGTACCTGAAGTTATTTTGCTCCAGAACACTGCACATGGTTACATGCAGACACATACACAAAAGCCTCCAAGTTTCCTGTTCCTTTAACTGCCAAACAGGGTACATGCAGTCCAATAAACTGGGCACTAAACAGATGAGGTCCTGCTCATAGCTTCCTGAAGTCATTCATATTCATGTTATATGCTTTTTTTTTTTTTCTTTTTTCTTTTTCCTTTTCCTTTTGTGCTCCCCTAAACGTTCTCAGTTCTTTGGTGGGATGGTCCTCACTTACTTTACCTCTCAACAGACACTGCCAGAAGTCTGCTCTGAGCAAGATGAGATGGATTTCCTGATGGAAGCATTGATTATCAGGTATAGTTTAAAGTTTTTAGAGTGGTGGTGGGCACGGGGAAGAGGAGTAATGCAGGTAATGAGAATTATTAGTTCAGTTGCTTAGGTCTGGAAAAAGGAAAATCCAGTCTTGTTTTTCACCAGGTGAAATTTTAGTCATGTATGAGTTACTGGTTTCAGCTACTTGTGTTCACCTTGAACAAGGTATCTGTGTTTCTTTTGTTGCACATCTCAGCAAAAGTTTCTCCTGGTTGGTTCTGCTGGTCATGCACAGAGGAGTGAAAAGGCACAACATTTTTGTACAAACGTGTTCTGTGTTTGAAATGTTTTCCTTTTCAAAGAATCCCATTGCCCTTTCGCTAAGTATAAATCGTGTACCAAAGCCCTTGCTAAAACAAATTATCAATGGTGAAATGGATACTGAACTGAGCGTACCAAACTGGACAGCAGTGTATTTAAAATAACCAATGCTGAAATAAAATCCCCACGACAGGATTTTGTTTCACACATGCCAATAATATTTGCATATTTGAAGAGTTTCACTTTCCTTTCCCTTTCACATAACGCCATCCTCCAGTCAGTGTGTCCATTAAATTCTGTCTTTATAGACAGAAATCTCTGCTTCACTTTCAGCTTTTCATACCTTCTGTTGAAAGTTTTTCATGGACAAAGCCAGGCAGAACCCTGATCTTGGTGTCATCATAACTAGAGAGGCATTTGGATATGCCTGAAGTCAGAATTAGTTTGGTAACTTGCTTCAATCCAGGTTGTCAAAGCTCAAGGCAGAGTGAATATGATGGATGTTGGCCAGGTACTGATGTTGTCTCTCTCTTCATGTTGCTGCGATCTTGTCTTTCAGTAAGTTCAATCACCAAAATATTGTGCAGTGCATTGGTGTTAGCCTACAGACGCTGCCTCGCTTCATTCTGCTTGAGCTCATGGCTGGAGGAGATATGAAGAGTTTTCTTCGGCAGAACCGACCCAGAGTGGTGAGAGAACTTCCCTGCTAGGCTTGCAGTTGTTTTTAGTATGGCTGGTTTTACTTATTTTTATGAATTGGATCAAGGCACTGAAGCCAAGGAGGGCTGTTTCTGTGTCCCAGCTCCTACAAACCTCTGGACACATGTCCATTCGCTTGACTTGAGCAGGAGTCAGTGAGAGAAAATGAAAGCAGTGCCAGAACTCCAGTCTACTGTAACTCAGGAAGAAAGAGTAAAGTCCTGTCCTGCCATTCCAGACTTCTCTGTCAATTAGAGTACAAACGAGGGGGCTTTCTTTCCTCAATGTATGCGTTATTTTCTCTGTGCTGTGATAACGTGTGAGGAGCTGAAGTTATAACACTGGTACAATAATGGGAATTTGCAGCATTAGTTCCTCTGCAGGTGTACATCAGCATCATATGGAGAGGCAGAAATTTATACTGCCTAAAGAGCTGGGCCTGCACGTAGCACTGTGACAGGGATTTAAATCAATGCAAATGAAATTATCAAGTCAAATCTTTGTGTTTAAAATAAAAAGGGTTTTTACAAGTTATCTCTGATTTCTAACACTATATTGATGCCAACCAAGTACAGTGGGTATTTGGAATGAATGATTTTTGATGGTCTTACAATCAATAGCCAATTCCAGGTATGTGTTCTTGCTTTCTAACAGTGTGTTCCTGGACACCTCTGTTAAATGAGTATATATCTCTGCTTGGGTGGAGACTTTAAAAAAAAAAAAAAGTTAGGCCTCATTCTCTCTCCTTATTTATTTATTTTTGAGGTGAAAGAGGCTGAGTGGTGCCTCAGGTGCTCCTACGTCACACGCAGTTGCACAGCTTCTCCTCTACACACACACAAGTAAAATAGCTATGACAATATATAGCTTCATGTGTATATACTCCTATGCCAGTATTAACATGTTGTTAAAAGATCTAGCTTAATTCCTTCCTCATACAGCAGTAAATATACTAATTAGGTGCACTTACAGTGGTAAAACAGCACCCACGCAGAGGAGTTTGTGTATCTTTAATTTTGCCATTTATAGTGAAAGTGGTATTTCTGTGAGTACATAAAGTCTGTGGGAAACAGAGAATAATAAGTAGTCTTCCATGTATATAAAGTATAGTTGTAATGTGACAAACAGTTATTTTTTAAACATCACGTGAAAATAAACCTGCCACTATGTTAGCTGGTATGTTAGTAGATAGCAAATACAATAAAAAAAAATTGCAAAAAATTCCCCTTAGTACTCAAATGTCCCTGTACACCTTTTCTGAAAACAGAACCAGCCCCATCATTAATGTATTTCACTACAAGTTTCCATGGCTGCAAAGAAAACGCATGTCCATCAGTCTTCTGACAGAGGGATCCCAGAGCAGAGATACGGTCTCGATGTCTGTGGTACTGTATCTCCTCCTTCATTTCCTCTCCATTTCCTCAGCAGAAATTCCTGCTTTATAACTGTAATAATTCTCCCTGGCAGATGTCCAACAGCTTTCTACAGTGACTTGCCTAGCCAATAAAAATTGCGCTCAATGGCTGTAGTGTATGTTATGTGGTTCAAGCATGAGAAATTACAGAGATAACAGAATCCAGGAACAAAAGCAGTTTGAAAAGAACAATTTATTTGATATCTCTCGGGCTTTTGATGAGCAATGTAGTAATTTCTCCCCACTCTTCCCAAGAGCAACACAGAAGTTCTTGGAGAAACACCAAGGAAATTTCCCTACGGGGAAATAAATGACTGTATGAAAATAAGCAGGGCTCCTGGAGAGAGATCTCTTTATTGTTCTTAGTTAGGGAAATGTAGATTGTGAAGGGCTAGTACCAGTCCCGAGTCCTGTGATAAAGCATCCCCTTTTCTGCATATGGCTCCTGAGGGTATCTTCTGCCCTCCCACAAGAACAGATAAGTTGATGAATGCTGAGTGCTGGTGCAGAGATGTGCACTCATGCAGCTTTGCTCTCTCCCTCTCTCTGAGTTCATTTGCTAATTTCTTTTGCTAATTTATTAACTCTTTTAAAGTGTTTTGTTTGTTTTTTTTTTCTCCCATTTCACCTTTTAAGCCTGTTTGTCTTCTGATTTCATAAAGTCCAGCACCACCAGGGAACAGTTCTCTCCCACGCCCTTTACTAGGCTATTCAGGCCAGGCCATAAATCTCTCACCAGCTTGCACTCGTGCATTGTGCTCAGAACTGAAATCTTCAGAAAAATTTTGGCATAAATAAAAGTTCATTCATTTTCTGACTCTTTATTTTGATCTGCTTGTGTTCCTCTTGGCTCCTGACTCATCTAACCTTTCCCCAACCATGTACGTATGTCTCTCTCCCTCTCCCCTCTGCTCCTCTCTCATTATCCTCTGCCTCTATATTCTTCTACTCTACTGTTCTTCCCTTACCATTTTCTGTTTGTCCTTTTCCAGAATCAACCATCCACGCTAACAATGCAGGACCTGCTGAACATAGCAAGGGATATTGCCTGTGGCTGTAAATACCTGGAAGAGAATCATTTCATCCACAGGTGAGGAGAAACAGTCCCTTCCAACGCACATCCCCTGAAGGTGTGCTAAGCTCACACAATTTCTATTTGCGGTGCATTACACAGAACTAATCTCCAGGGGGAAGCCAGAGATTTCCTCTACCAATAAAGACTTGTGGTCAGGTGTCCAGACTGAGTTCACTGGCCATTGGTAGGAGTTAGGCTCTGCACTGTTCTTTGCACTGCTGGGAGAGCAAGGAGTCCTCCTGTTTGCAGTAGATGTTTTCAAGTGTTTCATCTTTTCAATTTTCAGGTGCCTACAATGTAGACACATTTGAAATTAGCCCTGTAGTCCACTAGATGGTAGTGTCACTCTGTTAGCTTGTAAAACAATAAGGTATCGTTTCTCTCTGATCTCCCTGTCCCATCAGCACAGGACAGGCCATAATATTTGAGCCACTGACTACAGTAGGGTACAGCAGGAATAATAGGAGGAAAAATACCAGAACTCTAAGGTTTCCTTCCCAGCAGCTGACCTGCTGTGTGATCTTGAGGAGAACATTATTTCTGTTCACTCCTATTTTTCCTCCTTTGTTCAGCAAGAAAATGTTGTTATGGTAGGCTTCAAATATGAATAAAATATAGAAGAGGTAAAGGTTATTATAGGTAGCCTTTTAAAATTCCAAGTTGGATGTTGGACTCTTCTGCTTTTGATTAAGAATTGTTTCAGCTCACAATGTTCCCAGGCATAGCATGCAACTGAATTCCTTCCCGAGTATGAACTCCATGCTGAGTTTGGCCCTTGTCTGTAAAGAGGAGAGGAGAGGCCTCCACCCCAGAGCGTTGTGCAGGCTCTGACTAAACCTATGTGCAGCCTGGAGGGAGTTATGCAAGCAGACAACTGATTCACCCCCCACACAAGCACATGTACCTACACATGGCATTGTACAGAGCAAAGAGGCAAGGGTAGGTAGAGAATGGAGAAATTGAGGGAAACAAGTGGCAAGCAGCAGTCAGAGCAAAAAGCCATGAGACTGAGATATGGGATATGTTAGGGCTTTACGATTAGAGAATCTGAGACAGCACCTGAAAGATGTGAAATCTTTTGCCAGGTCTGCCACGGGCTTGGGACGTGACCTTAAGTCTCCTCCTCTCCATGTTCCTCAGTTCTTTTTCCACACAGATTAAAATGGGCATAAGAAAATGGTAAATTTAAAGTTTAGCAGATAAAGATTTAGCACCCCTCAACTGGTGGTGATTAGTAGTACCTGTAAGTGAAGAAAAGTGCAGTGTAAAAGGATTGTCTGGACACAGAGCTGAAGAGGTGATGGCAGGGGCCCCTCTTCCTCCCTCCATCTCAGGTGAACCCCGGGGTTGGCGGGATGCAGAGGACAGTGTGTGTGGGAAAGCACCGTGTACTGGGCTGCCCAGCAGAGCTGTCCTGCTGACAGGGTACAGGTAGAGGCTGCTGGGGAGAAGGGGCCGTGCGGGTGCCTGAGAGCTGGAAGGCTGGGGCAAGTACCTGGAGAACGCACGGCCCCAGTGCTAGAGAGCTTCCATCATTGCTTTTATGAGGATCACTTCAGGGTGTATCTTCATTTGGGAATGATCTGGCTCGAGAATGACTGGAGGTAACTGGAGAAGAACAAAATTATTACCCCATGAACAAGTGTATCTTTTTTACAAATGGCAATGAAAATACACCAGAACTATCAACAGAGCTGTTACAGTATCAGAAAAGGAAAAAAACAGTTTTCAATCCCCTTTATATTGCAACAATAAATGCCTTTGAATGTGGATTAGAGTCTTCTGTCATAAAAAAACAGCAGTAAGAAGGTTCAGCAAATTTTAGCTTTCAGATTTTCATGCAAGTACAAGAGAGAATCTGTATTCTAATTGTTAACACCAGAGTTAATCACTACAGCATTATTTTAAAAAATCCATAATGTGATAGTAATATCCTTCATCCCCCACCCACCCTGATCTAATGAATTTATGATAAGGACCAGTTTTTGCTTGTGCTGCAAGAAGTCCAACAGAAACTCAACAGAAACGCTCTCCACAAGTATTTGATAACAATTTTCATTTCTCCTCTCAGGTAAAAGTTCTCTGATTTTCTTATCACATGTTACTGAGCCCAGTAGTCATCACATAAAGCTTCTAAAAATCTGTGTCAGCAAACGGACAGGCCAGCTGTTATTGCTCAAAACCAGTCTCCATTTCAGGAGAGAAATGGAAGAAACTAGTGTTTGTCTCTTTCAACAGTAGCACATCACTTTTTGAAAAACTCTCTGGCTCAGTTTTACACTGTTAGATCTCTAGTATAAGCAACCTGGGAATGGACTCACTTTGTTTTAGCTAACAATTCAGCAAATCAGTATAAAAGGAATTTCATTCAGGTCTTGTATCAGTATTTGTTAGTGACACTGGTATTTTTTAGAGTTAATGGATGTGGAATCCAGGGAAGGTTATCAGTACCAGTAAAAGGCATACTAGGGGGAAAGATAGTGTAGTGGAGTTGTGGAGATGTCACTAAGGGCAGGTCTTGTAAGAGTCACAGATGATGACGGAAGAGAAAGCTAAGCTTGAATTCCAAATCCTGTGGGAATTTTCAAGGCTGGCAGTGGGAAGAAACATGAATTGTTCAAGGAGTTCATTTTTCTTGGCAGTAAACAGGACCCCCACAGCGCTATGATTTTTAATGAGTCCCTTTTCAGAACACACATTTAAAATGAATACAAACCCTTCAGTCTTGGCCGTGCAGTCATCCCTACCATTTGTCACAAGCTAAACCTGCATCCAGCAAATGGCTGCTCCCATATGTAGCCTTGCTTGGTTCCATGGGAGATTGCCAGAAGCAACAAAGCAACAGTTCACTGAATCTGGTCCTACATTGACTTTTCAAGCAGTTTACTAAGACTTTCTGATAGCATCACATCTGTCACTGATAGAGACACTGCTGAGATGCCCTTGAAAAACACTCTTTAAAAAAAATAGAGCATAATGTCATGGTTGTCATAATGTGGTTGAAGCAAAAGAGGTTGGATCTGTACCTTCTCTGACACTGACCCTGTTTTCTGCCTTAGTGAAAGAGGGTGGTAGTGGGTAATGCTCAGAAAACACTGAATAGAAAATGTAATGTAAATGCAGTTCAGTAATTGTGGTTAATAAAAAATGATAATATAGTTAGCATTAGTTCTTATTTTTAATAAGGTTCTCGTCATTTGTGTAAAGATGACTCAACTAAGACTTGCAGGACTGGGTTTAATATTCTTTCTCTATTTCCTTAACTACTTAAGAGTTTTAAATTAGTATTTTACTTTATTTTATTTTTAAGAGATATAGCTGCAAGGAATTGCCTTTTGACCTGCACTGGACCAGGACGAATAGCCAAAATTGGTGACTTTGGGATGGCGAGGGATATTTACAGGTAAGTGAAAGGCCATTTCAGTCCTACAAATAACTCAGTAATCTGAATCAATTTCAATAGTTTGAACTGCCTCATGGAATTTGAAGCAGTTGAACTGTCTACTACATGTCTGAATTTGATTTCCAGTTAACTGGAGTTAGCAGACTGTAAATTAACACATCTGTGCCTACTAGCCAATACACTTCAACTGTGTTTATTCCAGACTGGGCCACAGAGAACACTGCAAATACATGTGGATGCTAAACCAAACATAAGGCAAATTTACTAGATAGTTGACCACAAATAATCTTAAATTTTAAAAATATCCATAATTCTAAATTTATGAAGTCAAGAAGATTTGCTGTATCAATGCCCTGTGCAAAGCATCAGCAAATTTGATTTCTTCAGCTATGCACCTACAACATCCTAGGTTTCCATCCCAGTTGCAAACATGGTATAAAATACTGCTCAGAAGTACTGTTTGTGTTGATGACTTTTTCTCATTTGGCCCCCATTGCCGCATCCACTCTCTGCAGTTCCTGTTGCTGTGGTGATAGGATCTTTTATACATCTCAGCCCTTTCAGACTGTGTGACATTCTGCACGCGTTTAATCTTTTCCAGAGCAAGTTACTATCGCAAGGGAGGAAGAGCCATGCTTCCTGTCAAGTGGATGCCACCAGAAGCTTTTCTAGAGGGCATTTTCACCTCCAAGACTGATACCTGGTAACAAATGTTACTCTGCTACTCACTGATAAGGCTCAAGATATTTACTGCTCAAGAAAAAATGTCTGCTCAGCAGGAACCCTTAAAGATATCAGAATTTCCCATGTCCTAAAAAAGGAAAAAAAAATAGATGTCTTCCCTCTGCATTGTTAGAAGTATGGCTAGGAAATTCTGAGGGACAATTAAAAAAATCTAATGTAAATGGAGGGCACAACAAACAGCCATAAATAAATGCAGAGTATCATACAAGGGTAATGAAGAAGTGCAAAGTGAAGAAAGTTTAGAAAGAATCCCGAGAAGTCTCAGTTAAAAATTCAGACAAATGCATAAAATACAGACCAATGCCATCAGACAGTTCCCTCAACTCTTAGTATCTGCCACTCAGTTTTTACTGGTGACAAGGCCTGCTAATGTATCTTGTAAACGACTCTCTCTATACCATGCAGGATTACTCTTTTGTATCATTTTTTTCTGTTGTATGTAAAGTGGCAGCAGATTTAAAGGAGAAGTCCTTGCTGGTTGCTGAGGAAACAATATTTATATATTGACTCCTCGTGTAACCTGATCTTTCTTTAAAATAGGCACCCCCTCAACAGTGACACATTCATGCAAGGTGCTGGGGAATGGAAGCTTTCCAGTTGCTTAAGAACGCCTCTCTTCCTATACAGTAGATTCTTCAACACACTGAACTGAGACATTACCTTAAATGCCACATTGACCCAGTTTCCTGAAGTTGTTCATGATGCCAGAACACAAGGGATTGTGTATCAGAACATAACTGTGAGCAGACAGTACTAAATATTTTGAAGGAAAGTACTGCAGTTCCTGTAATAGGCTATTATAAGTAATGTGCATGTACTGGCAATTTCATCCACCTTTGCAGCAAATAGTGATTTGTAAAATTCTGTCCCTGCTGAAGTCCTTGCAGAACCCTCTTAACTTCCCTGGGTCTAAGTTGTAAGTTATTTTCAGTGGCACTGCCTAACTGACCTGTAGATGGGCGGGGAGCAACCATATCATGACATAAAAAAAATGTTGCTGCCTTTCACTTTGACTTGGAGGACTCTGACTTGTTTTTATTCTTGAGCATCCTCTTCCCAAATACTGATTCAAACATCTTGAGTCTTTGAGAGTAAGGTAAGAATCTCCATGCCAAATGTAATGGTTCTTATTTTCAGTTAGACCATATGTAGCAAAGGGCTCTGGCATTTTCTGTCTTAGAAATAACAAATGCAGCAGAAAGAGCAACTTCAGAGTTATTCAAGTATCTTGAAACCTCTGCAGAGCTACTTTTGGAGCCTGAGCAAGGTTTTTGATTGATTGTTTTTTTTATATCACAGTTGGCTCATAATCATGTTAATTGCACATTACTGTGGTTGGCCTACAGCTTCAAAAGATCGTTGCTGTCATTTTACCTACACAGCTTTGTTCTAGGTTTGTGGAGCATGAATGAGACCTAACTGGCACTGTTGGCTGGTTTCTGGCACAGGTCCTTTGGTGTGCTGCTCTGGGAGATCTTCTCTCTAGGCTACATGCCCTATCCTTGCAAAACCAATCAGGAAGTGCTGGAATTTGTCACCAGTGGAGGAAGAATGGACCCACCAAAGAACTGTCCAGGGCCAGTGTAAGTATTTCCTCACTCCCTCAAGCTAAGGGATAGTAGATCCCAAACAGATTAGGTGAAGGCAACTAGACACCTTCAGTCAGGGAATGGTGATTGCCCCAGCTGCTACCCAGGTATTATTGAACATCTCTTGAGCCATTGCCTCTTGTACACAACTTAGACCACTATAGGATTTGCTTTAAGTAGTGGTCCCCTAATGACTTGGGGTCCAGGGATGCATAAATGACATGTCTACTTTTGCTCTCCTCCTTGAGCCATGTACTGAGTACAGTTCTTCTGGACCCACGATCGCTTCATACCAAAACACATTTTTCATAATTATCTTTCTTAACTGATACTTTTTTCTTCTCCTTCATTTTAAGGTACCGGATCATGACACAGTGCTGGCAGCACAGCCCAGAGTACCGGCCAAACTTCTCCACCATTCTGGAAAGAATCAAGTACTGCACACAGGTATTGGTCTGTGGTAGCCATGTGGATGATAATCCACAGAATGCCATCCATCCAAAGGCACTAGCTTTAGTGCACCGAAACAAGATTAAGACTCCTGACAGACTTTCCCAACTGTGATGGTGCTATTGGCTCAACTGCTCTTTTGTTTTCATGTATCCATCCTACCTCTCCCATCTTCAAGCCATCCAAAATGAGATTATGTTGTTCCTTTGCACGTGGCTGCTTCCAGCTCTCAGCTTGTTCAGTAGCAAAATGTCCTTCATTTTCTGATGGAAAGGTATTCATGTCTTTCAAGGTCCATATTCTGACCTTGCCTAGTGTTGCTGACAGCCATGGCTGAATTGGTGGGGGGAGTGGGGGGAGATGGCACAGTGAGGTCACCATCTGGTAGCATTTTACAGCTAGATGCCTGGATCCCACCTGCCTGAGAAAGAAATTATATACGGGTGACCCCCAGCTTAGCTGCTGATTTCAATAAAGCACAGCCGCTGTTCAAAGGAAGCACATAAACGAGAGAGTATTTTTGCATGTCCTAAACAGCATGCAGTACCCAGACGGCATATGGCACCTTGTATGAGGTGCAGGAATATTGCCCAAACCTGATGTCAGCCTCTGCCAAAAGCTCTTTTGCTCTCATAGCTATTTCTCTGAAAATGCAGGTGTGACAGTCACCCTGGAGGTGCTCAAATTGTAACAGATTTTTGTGCGATCCTCTCTCTTCTAGGACCCTGATGTGATCAACACTGAGCTGCCCATGGAGTGTAGCCCAGCACCAGAGGATGAAGGGAGCACAGTCATGCGCCCAAACATTTCCAGTGGGATAGTGCCCCTGTTGGTGAGCCCTTCTCTCACACCTCAGACAACGCCTAAAACACTCGACTCCCACCATGCTGGGCACAAACTTGCACAACGTCCACAAGAGCTACTGGTGGAGAACCTGAGCAACCGGACTGCTCGAGGACCCAGCCTGCCATGCCTCAGCGATTTCAACAGTGGGTCCTGGATCCAGCAGACTTCAAACCAGAAGTTAGAACTCAGCAATCCACCAACCCACAGACTGAAGAACAAAACAAAAAACCTTTGGAACCCAACGTATGGATCGTGGGTGCTAGAGAACATCTGTCACTTGAGCCCCAGCTCCAAGCTGAAAGCAACTCCAGAGCGAGAAGATTCAGGCTTTGATGGGAATTGCAGTTCTTCTCCTAGTTCTCGGGCATCTCCAGCATCTCCAAGTCAAAGCAACTGCCCTCACTTGGATATTGGTGGGATTGAACTGGTGAAACTCCAGACTTTCCCCTGCGGCAATGTAAATTATGCATATGATGATCTGTGCTATAGCACTGACCACCAGCCATCAGTTTTGGCAGGGGTCAGAGGAGCTGTGCTAAGGAGCTCCAGTCTGCATACAGATGAGAAGCCTTTGTATAAAACAGAGAAAACAGCAAGAGAGAGGGACTCTGGTCTGTCTTTGTCAGATGACCTGAGTGTTACACCAGTATAGCAGAAAAGATTCTCCCAAAGATCAGGGAATGTGTGTGTGTCTGAAAGAGCAAACTTGAACTGCTTCCTATTTTACTTACTTCCTCCGTTTAAGTTCCTTCAGATGGGTGATGTTTCAACATCAGCAACGATCTGCTTCCTCCTTCTACCTGCCAGATCCCCAGATCGTTAAAGACAGTTGCATTAAAGACAGTTGCACTCTGTCCATCAAATGTGTTCCACTGGACCAGCTTAGCTGCAGAGAACAATGGCATTGCTGCTCTGATTCAGAATACAATACCTGATGAAAGCACTCCTTCTCAATCTGCTCAGGTGAAAAGAAATAGACCTATCATCCAACCACAGCATTTGGATGGAAATAGTGACCAACACAGGTTGCTCTTCTTTCTGACCTAAGAAACCAAAAATGCAGGCTGTGCCAGCAGCAAACAACTTGCAAAGGCTTCTATATTCCCTAGAGCTTTTTACTGTCCTGATGACTTGCTAATGATGCTCGTGCACTGACAGGGAAGTACATAAATAGCAGCTACATTTGTATCTGTTTTATTAGCAGACCCTGTGGAAAAACATGAAGCTACTGCTCAAATTTGAAGCAGCAGGAAGGAAGAAAAAAAAATCCAGGATCCTCTGAGCATGTGTTTTGAAAACAAGCAATGAAGAGGAAAACAAATTTACTATTAAAAAAAATAGTTGCAGCCGATGGCATCCCTTTGAATAGTGAAGAAAATGTGCTGCTTGCCTCATGGTGTTGCATTCCTCACAGCTCCTGGCGTGGAAGGGGCAGGCGGTTTTCCAAGAAAGGGTGAGCTGCATGGGATGATGAGAAATGGACTGTCTTTATCTTTTAATGGACTTTACTTGGGATGAACTTCATTTTTGTAAGTACTTTGATATTCAGCTGCAATTTCTCGTGTTTCTCTATGTTGATAAGCATTAAGCTGAGGTTCTAGGGTAACTGTGTAGTGTTTGGCAGGCTGGAAACAATTCTCGGTTTTAATATGTACTCCTCTGAGGTAGAAACAGGGTTAATGCAAGGGAGGGGCAGGTGAAGGGGAACCTGTTTAATACAAACACTACCTTACAGTGCCCCTTCCACAGCAGGGCAGAATAGTTCAACCACTTGAGAAAGCTAAAACCATGACTTGGCTTCACGCACCTGAGCAGACTGTCGTTTCTTCAAGCCTTTCAAGTGTACAGACTTGCTGGTTAAGGTAGCTGTTGTTTGTTTTGAAGATTATCTCTAAGGCTTTCTTTTGCTGTGTAGGGTCTAAACTCTTGTTTACTGGTTAATGCCTGCAAAACAAGGAGACTGAGGAGGTGAATCACTTGGTTTAAGCCTGAACAGTCTCAGAAGCATTCTGTCCTTGTCCTGCTCCTGCATGTTGTACTGCCAACCTGCAATGGCAAATTACGTGCTGCTTTTGCATGTAATCAAGTTGTAAGCTGAGATGTCAGTTGTAGACTCTGTCTTGCTCTCTTCTGAGGGAAGAGGTGCCCTGGTACAAGCTTCACGCATGGTGATGAGCTCTGTGCACAGTCTGAAGATGTGGGTTGGCAGGAGAGTTTGCTTTGAACACAGACTTCACGTCTTCTGCGTCATTCAGGGATGGTCGCTACAGATATGTGGTACGGAAAAGCAGAGTGAAGAGTCTGAATCCACCTTTGTCAGTGAAGTGCATCTGCAGCTCAGGTTTCACGCTTTGTTTGTCTGACTTTGCATTTGCTCCTAGCTTCCTATAGTCTTAGACCTTTGGCTTTACAATGAGTAGTTTTATATACTCTCAGTTCCAGATCTGAGTGGTGATGATGCCATCCTTTTAGCAATGACCCGTATGGTAAGGAAGAAATTCCAAATCCATGTTGTGAAGTGACAGGTGGTCAGTGTAGCTACTCACCCTTTTAGCTCATTGCCTGTCCTATCTTATGTCCAGGAGCTGCTACCACCAGGTTAGGTGAGGCAGAGTTAGCAGGAAATTTGTATACTCGTTCTTTCCCCTCGCAGAGGCTAACATTTTTGGTTATGTCTCAGGCAGGTCCCTCTGCAACCTGCTTGTCAAGAATAAACAGACCTAATCTTAGCTAGTTGGATTAACACCAGCTCATCTTCAACAACCTTACCTTTCAGATTATGTTAGCCCTATGGTTTGTGCTGTAGTAGTCTTTCACCCAAAGCTGAGCTATTAAATTCGCCAACTGAATGGAGTGGGCACCAGCAACTCAGACCCTTTCTCCCTGTGCGTGAGGTAAGGCACAGCAGAGCGCAGTGGTCCTAGTTCAGCCACAGGGATGTGACTTGAGATCACTTTCCAACACTTGTTTGTAACTGTTTATAACTTGTTTGTCTGTTCTGAGCAGAGCACTGGTGGTCATGACCGTGCTTTTGCAGGCCAATGATGACTCTGCTTTCAATTCTCCTTAGCAATCACCATGGGGTGAGGATTGAAACAGGGACTTGTTTAGAAGCCATAGGAAGTTGAGAATTAACACCACCTTTTCTTCCTGTAGACTTTGTATAAGGTAGCAGGCAACAGACACTTAAACTTTAATGTGGAAATGATTATATAAAAACCCTAGGATTCCAGTGAGAAGCAGGTAGGATCCCTGCTCTCCACAGGGTTACGCACCTTGAGCTACCATTCTTTTCCCCATACACAGCATTTGCTCCAGCTTATGAATTTAGAAAGGCAAACAGTGATAAAATGAGGTAAGACATTGAAAAGTGAAGTGAGAGAAGAGCAAAGTTGGAACTATGGTTTCTACTATTCACCAATGCCACAGGCAGTCTTGTGTGTAGCTCTCTCTTAATTTTATTCATAAAGTGCAAGTTCATCAGTCCAACACTTTGGACAACATACATGTTTTTTTACTGAATAGCTCAGTGAATGTACCTATTTACAGGAAGAGCAGAGAAAAAGCTGTGCTGAGCTTAATAAAACTACATCCAGCCCAGTATGTTATCTCTGAGACTGACCAACAGTGGGGGTGTTCAAGGGCAACTAGAAGAGTAGAATGAGGAATGTAGTGATTATTTCCTACACATACTTTGCTGGTTTACAACAGCATGTAGCTCAGGGATTTAGTCAGATGCAGTGTCTTGTAACAAGACAGAACATGGATCTGCACATACCAAATGGGCACTAAGAGAAATAACTGGGAATTTTAAAAGAATCTGCATTAGCGACCTGCGTTTTGTATATGCTCTTAACTCCCTCAAATGGAAATAACGGTAAACAAACTTCTGTCAGCATAGTTGCCATGAATCTTTGACCCATAACAGTTTTTCTGTGTGTATCTGATCTCTTAGCTGCCTTTTAAAAACCCTCACAATAATGATTTTTTAATGAAGATATTGGAGGAAATAATGCTAATATTGCTCCTATGGTGATGCTAAAATGCAATATGCCATCCAAGCCATATTATCGAAAAAGAAAAATAACAACCTTGATCTATACTACAACCTTCAGTTCCTACAGTTCTGAGACTGACTGTTCATACAATCACAGATTTTATAGTGCCCAAATTCTACCATTTCAAAATACCATTTCCTTAAAATTGTTTTTTAAGGAGATTCACTTAGTGCATAATGAATGAGTTGAACCCATATTGTCAAAATTAGAGTAGATTACTTTGGCAATTGAAAGCCAAGAAATGATTTTGTTTCCTAGAGGAATGACATGAGCTGGAGACTGGGATTAATTCAGTCCTGTAATCCATATGAGAAGTCTTCCAACAATTCCCCACTGGAGAATCAGCCATCTATAGGAATACTCTAAATTGTTCTTCCTGTTGGGTGTCTGTGTTTTAACATAGTCTATCTATCTACCAACTTATTTTTAGATGTGTGTATGTATAGGTGTTTTTTCTTTTGGACTCAGCATTAGTACTTTCTGTTGCTTCATACAGCCTCCTATCTATTGCATTTTAAATAGAAGACTGTATAATGAAAGATGAAATAATAATGCAAATTTCAATTTATCTTTCTCTTTTTTCTTTTCACATTTGTTGATATTCTTGCTTCCAATCTCTTTGCTATCTTTTCTCTCCTCTATTTCAAGTGTTTTGCATCTTCATTTTTCCCTTTAAACAAACAGAATTTTTAACTGTGCACAGATTTAAGGTGTCCCACTTGTATCAACCCTTTTCCCAAGGTAAGTTCTCCACTAATTTCCCAACAGGCAGTTGTGCACTAAGACAGCTTCCCAAGTATAATTAAATAGTTATGGGCTTTTGCAAGTGTAACATATTCCACCTCCAACCTCCCCACCCCCTTACCTGAAAGAGAAGAGAACTCTACTGCTGGGAGTATGGTTTTCTCCGAAGTATTTGCATCTCCACAGCTGTGTCAGCCAGGGACCACACTTCTTCAGACCCTTGAGCAGCAGAGCTCCCTGCTCCTGGCTGCCTGCCCTTTCCAATCTGATGCAGAGACCTTAGGCATGACATCACTAACATCTGTCACTCTCATCACATGACATTTTCATTTAATTGAACTGGTTTTGATCTGTCATTACCTCTGAACAAGGCAGCACTTCTTGCCAACTTACCTTTTTTGGGTGACTACTGTACACAAGTAGATGACAAGCCTGCTTCTATGCAATTTGAAGTTGGACAAATGTATACTTTATATTTGCAACACAAAATAAAGAGACACTAATGATGACTACTTGTTTCCCTCTACATTAAATACACTTTGCACACAGGTGAGAGGACACGGTCTTGCTGAGAAATGTTGCCAGCCCTGGAGGACTGACTCCAGGAACAGAG
Source organism: Anseranas semipalmata (assembly GCA_013399115.1). Taxonomy (NCBI): domain Eukaryota; kingdom Metazoa; phylum Chordata; class Aves; order Anseriformes; family Anseranatidae; genus Anseranas; species Anseranas semipalmata. Next base: position 287,712 of record VXAA01003474.1, read on the forward strand.
CACTGCTTGTTCCCTGCTGCCACACGAGACCGTGGAAACAGTTAACTGCTCTGAGTGTGCAAAGTGCCTTTTGATGCATTACTTTTTAATATACTGTAGGACTGGGATTTTTGAGACAACTTACCTCTAAGGAAGCTGTCAAACTTTTTGTGGATTGGGCTCTAAAGCAAACATTCCTAATGGTGTTTGGAACCAAGTTCCAATGTTAACTTCTAGATGTCTTAGAACCGGTTTTGTTTTAGGAAATATTAGATGCTAAAGGCTAAAAGCAGTCTTTGCCCTTTTTTCCTTCAGTCTCATTTATTTATTAGCATACACACTTCAAAGTAACAAACACTCAGCCAATACAGTCAATGTCAAAAGTGACCATGGTCAGCATTGCATTGTAGTGTTCAGAATAGATGCACTGTGGATGATACAGGCCATTTGATCTCAGTACCATAACAAATAATAACAACAGCAATACAAAAAAAAAAAAAATTAGCAAGAGCCCTCTGAGATACTTAAGGGTTTGGTCCAACTCCCATTGAAATCTTTCCCCATCATAGGAACTGGATCAGATGGTAAGTGAATATTCCACATGTAAAATAAAGAGGGATTTAATTTGCACTACTTTGGTTAAATTTAATCCAAATTTATATCCATGGGGGGACCTTAACACCTATCATTTTTAAACTTGTCTGATGTATTTCTTTGTGTATTTCTATATTGCACCTTCCTCCAAAGAATCTCACAGCATCTTGCAAGCAATAATGAAATACAGCCTCACACCATTACTGTGAGGTAAGTACTATTCCCATCTGTAAAATGGGAACAAAACTGAGGCCTAGGATAGTTATCCAAGGCCAAAAACAAGTCATTGTCAAAACTGGGGAAGAGAAGTCCTACTGCTAGATTCACATAGGCATGCAGCAGCTACAGTACTGAACACTGCTGCATCTAACTAGTGAGTTTAGTGACCCTGGTGCCTAACTCAGAGGTTCAGCACCAAGGTGCCTCTGGACCAGCATATCTGACCATGCTGTGGAAATGCATGTGATTTCAGTGGCTCCAGAGTGAGGCAATATCTCAGCAGAAGCATTAAAGAACTGTGTTGTGGGCTTGTATGTGAGCAAGTGCCTTGGTTAGCATGCATCGGCTCTGCTATGGTAAATGCCTGTACAAAGGCATGGTGTTGACCCTCCCATAAATACAAGCTTGTTCAAGGCAACTTAACCCCTAGTGAAAGAAAGCTATGCTGCTTCCTCACAGTAGCGAGTGTACACACAGGCACTGTGGGACTTCTGATGTGAATCAAGGTATCTAACTTACCCTGCAATAATTTGCTCATGAGCTTCTAGCCTCCAGCCCCTGAGAGCTCCAGTCCTCCTTTGCAGTCCTACACTGGGTGTTTGCTAATGAAAAGCTCCCTCCTTTTCGCCTTTCCTGTAACAGCAGCAGAATGTTAGATTGTGGCTTCTTCCTTTCTAACCCTTTGACAAGTCAAAGGGCCATTTCAAAACAAACTTGCTAAAACTATTTAGTATCTAGAACGAGTTTCCAGACCAGGGATTGCTATAGCAGAGGTTTTCTATTTTTCCTGACCTTTCCAACTACTGCACAGCAATGAAATGCTTTCCATGTTTTCCCCAAAGACTATATATACTGCAAACCATCCTTTGAGGTGCTAGCAGCCATGAATTTTTTGAAGCTACTAGTACCACATTGCTTCTACTTCTCTTTTAAAACTGGACATTAATTCTAAAAGTTTGTCTCAAATTCTCAAGTGACATTTGAGCATCAACAACTTTTACCCTCTAAATTCCCCCTGTCCTCCCCCCCCCCAAAAAAATAAGTTGCACTGGTACAAAAGGTTCACATATGTGATAGGAAAAAAAAGAAAAAAAAAAAAAGCATTTAACTCTGAAGGGTGATTAGGCAAACCACTAATGAGTTGTATCACCTTACCAGTCTCATGTCTAACTCGTCAAGTTGTTTTTTTTCTCTCTGAAATTGCAGTCTTATAGAAAAGGTCTTGTTGTTAAAGTCCTCTCTGTAAGCCCTATTTACGTCCTTTGCTCAAGCACTGCTGATGGTTTACCTGTTGGCTGCAGGACAGGAGGAAGACTTTTTTTAAAAATTTAATTAACTGTATGAAAGTCACCACAGATTGAGTTGTCAGCTCATAGCAATTTCAAAGTTAGGAGGCACCTGGAATGATTGATAATATGCACGCTCACTATTGAAGGCTCACCACAGCTTTAAAAAAAAAAAGCATAAACTCTTTGAAACATCTTAAAAAAAAAAAAAAAACACCTTCTGAAAAAGTGGAAAATTCATTAGCATACTATCCTAGAAATAAAATTGAGAAGGACTCTGGGAGGCCAACAGAAGAAGCCTGAATTTGCAGTAAGCTGCAAAAATAATCTATCTGTTTCAAACAACTTCTGTTTTAGGATGTAATGTCTCCATGCCCCACTATTTCCTACAGTATACCCACTGTATGTCCTCTAACTTTTAGGTCACAACTGAGATTGAGTTTTTAATACTGTTGTTTTGTGATGAAAAAGTTATTAAATCTCATCTCTTAGTACAGTAGTGTGTTATCTAAAAAGTAACACTCTTAGAAAGTCTTTTAGGCCCTTCAATTCTAATTACAAATGTTATAGATGCATTTCATTCCAGAGCTACTCTACAGGTCTTTTTTCACTCATGATCACGGTTATTACTTGAAATAAAAGTTTCCCAAAGTGTGGAATTACCTTCATATATGCTAAAGTTCTTGGAATCTCTTCTGAGCACAGGACACTGGCAAGACACAGCAATTTCTGATCAATGCACATTACCAGCTTAAGATGTTAAAAGGGAATTAATCAATTACTAATACAAGTCTTGTCCGCATTTTGGAAACTGCATCATCACATTATTTGTATTAAAACCTGGAACGTGAGTGAACAGGTGAATACTGATAGTATTTATATTCTGATAGTATTTATACTGCTAGTATTTAAAGAACTGTTCAAGTGACTAGAGGCAACCAACAGAGACAGTGTGTGAAGTCATTAAAAGAAAATGTATCACTTCAGTCTTTCTTGATTTTAGTCTAAACATTGTGGCTCTGCCTGGACCACAGCAAAAAAAGAATGAACCACAAGTGGCCCTGTGATTCCAGACAGGGATTAGGAGATGTGATGTACTGACATTTCCTTCCCCCAAACTACCCTGAGTTAACAGCTGATACCTTGGAGGAAGGATGCCTAGAATTATCATTAGTGTAATGCTGTGAATGCAGAAACATTACTTTCCTGATCGCTGCACCAGTCTATACGCTTAAGTGTCAGCGTCATACCTGGAAATAGGAACATGGCCAAGAAGTCACCTCTTTCATGTGCATTAGGAGACAGTCAAACTATGATCTGAAGAGATCATATTGGTTGCTGGCTACTAGTGCGTGCGTGTGTGCATGTGTGTAGGGGTTTTACCTTAAAAATAAGCCTTGAAAAAAACCCCTTAGTTCCCCAGTCTGTGTGCCAGTGTTATTACTGATTTTCAGAACTGCAGTTCAGCTCCAAGAGGCCAAACTTGCCAAGCCAGGCACTTTTCCAACAGCCCACCCAGTCTGAAAGTCAAATGTCAACAGGCTGCTATTCTCTCCCTAGAGTATCTATCATCTCCTGAGAGGCTACATAAAAAGCAAAGGCTGTTCCTGGATAGAAGTGAATTGAGGCTAGGGTGGGAAAGGAGGACTGATCAACAGCAGTTACCACATCCAGCCTCTACAAACTGCTGTGTCCATTTGCTCCACGTTTCTTCTGATTATCACCAATTTCCACCTTATGCACACCTGTAACACAATGCAGCAGCTGTTGTTGGTCCAACCTATAATATACACAGGAGCAAGGAGACCTGGAATTAGGGGAAAAAAAACACTCCTGCTGGTTTCAAAACTATGCAGTTCCCTGAAAAAATGTTATTCCTACCCTGAATCCCCAAGCACTTGCTCTGGTTCACTAAGAGGTAATCTGGAGTCCCATCTGTTTGCCAGAAATCAGAATCATTCCGGTTTACCATACAGACCTCTTGACTCATGCTGGTGTGATTCCTGAGTATGGAGATCTTGATTCTCTGAAGACCAGTCTGAAGTTAGGCTGGTGCAGTACAGACCAATCTGGAGTTAGTTAGTTAGGTTCACAGAGGGCTGATGCAAACGTCGTTTTGATAACTAACTGCTGGGTTCTGGATGCAGTTCCCTCTGCACTGTGATGAACTCAGGAGTCTGGAGGGAGTTAAAGAGGTTTCCTTCTGAGTGATCCCAGTAGAGCAGAAAGTTACAAAGCAGCCCTGTGAGTTTTGTGCCACTCTCAGCTCATCTTTCAGTGATGCTTTCCAAGATGCGAATCAAATTGTCCAATCCCAACAAGTACCCATCTTCCCTGTTGCCTTCTTGCCAGGGGATCCTATGATCCAGTGTCTGCCCATCAGGGAGAAGGGTGGTCTTTCCAAAATCAATCAGCCACACATTGGCATTCCCACTGCCATCATGTACAAAAAGTAGTGAACTTCCAACGACCTGGAAGGTAGATTGAAATGATGTGGTTAAAAACACATTGTTAGGTCTCCCCCATCACTTATGTTTCCCACTAAGAAGATAACCTCCTCAGATGACCTTCTCACCTGGGACCCAACACACTTTAGGGCTGCACTGGTTGTACATTGACAATTTGCATGCTCCATTTGCATAACAAAATCAATCAGTAACATGTAAATGGGCACATGTATAGGAAAAAGGACCCAGTAGACAGAGGGAAGAAAAGCAGTTTGCCAGCTCACTTGGCAGCAGGTCTCATTTTAAGCAATTCAGCAAAAGCCAGTAACTACTTTCAAAGAAAGACCATGACCTATGATTAACAAAATTGCTTCCAGTGACAAGTGGAAATCAACAAGGTAAAATAAAACATTCCCACTGGAACACACTGAAATTAGAGAAACCACAGGAAACTGGTACTAATAAACCATTCCCTGCAGTGGCCCAGAGCTATAAGTGCTGGGATGTTATGAAGATGGGAGGATTTATTATTCCTCAGCTGGTTTAGTCTTCTGTATCATTGTGATGGAGGCTTTGAGGTATCTGTACTGTTAACACACTAGTTTTCTTCTACTACAAACCCCTTTCTACCAATACAGAAGGCTGCTCTGAAGTACACCTGAATGATGAAATGAAGCAGCAATGCACCTTCACACAACATTACACTCACTGCGCACCTCATGTCGCTTGAAGAAGTCTGAGGATTCAAGAATGATATGAATTTCCTGCAGACGCTTGAGGTATTTTTTCTGGAGGAAGAGGAGAGAAAAAAAAAAACATATACAGAGAATGAATGAAGATACTCTGCTTACGAGAATCAATATAATGAAGAGATCATGATAATTTTAGGCTAGCAGTCCTTTAAAACAGAGCCATCATCTGAAAAGTGATCTGTAAATACACTTCAACAGGCTTCCATAGTGAAAGAACAGGAGAGAGTTCTGCTTGCATGCATTACACCAAGCATACTTATCTGTTTTGCTTTGGATGCAATGTAGCACCTGGCTGCAGAACAGACTTTTTTTTTTTCTTTGAATAAAAAGAAAAGTTTCGAACAATGAAAATTCTTTCAGTTCACCATAGTAAAAAGAGAATGAAATGGTGTTAAGAGAGAAGGAGCTCCAAACATAGTGAGGGGGGAGTCAATGCATAAAGCTCTAGTATGCATTTTTAATGCTGCCCTGTATTATTACTAAGCATGCTGCTCCTGGAGAGCTAATCTTCCCTCATGATGGTTTCTACACTGCAGCAAAACACTATGGCATCCCTTCACATTCTGAAGACGAGAGACACGTTAAGCCATCTACCACATGCCTGCTGTGCTTCCCCTGAAAAAAACATGTATTCCTGAATACAAGAATTGCTCTTTGAGGCAAGCCTCACACAAAGGAATACAGCCAGCCAGCAATCTCACTTCCTGTCCCCATGCTCTGGTTTTATCTTCTCTAGACTGCATTCCCAAATCACAAGTTCTTCTACCAACACAATTCTTGCTTAGACATCGTTGTCCTTCTGATATATCTTACACTCATGGTGGAGACGGGTGGCAAGCCATAAGCTAGCCTTTCCGACTTTTTGCTATCATGAGGAACCTGAGGTGAACGTATGGCAAGAGCTGCCAGAACAGGTCCCAGCCAACCACTACTCACAGCCCACCAAGTCTCCATGTCCACTCCATCTGCTAAGAGGGACTCGGAAGTCCAATCATTTTCTTCTTTGGTAGTTTAATCCATCTTTCTCGTACCTGAGGAAGTATGGCCCTCAAGCAAGTTGAATTGGTCAAAGATTAGTGAAGCTGAAGAGTTCAGACTCACCAGAATAGTTGTGTTGCCCTCAATGAATTCCACAAAAACTTGGAGAACTTGCTCCTGTGTCTTCGTAGTTTTGAAGTTTGTGTTACATGTTCCATCTGCCTTCTGCACAAAAACACAGGGACGATTTATACCACACATATCACTCCTCTCATCAGTCAATCCTCTTGAACCATCAGCAGCAAAGCTCTCACTAACCAGATGAAAGTAAATAGTCAAACAGGAAGAGAGAAGATAAACCAAGCAAGAGGTGGAGAAAAGATACAAAAGCTGATTGGATAACTTTAAATGGCACTTCATTTCCTGTTGAGTGCAGTATAAAAAAAAAAAAAAAAAGGCAAAACCAAACAACTCATGATATTACCAGCCTGCAGGAGGGTTTTCCTCACATCTCAGTAGTAGCAGTAGCAGTGCAAAGTTCAATGGGGCAAACCACAGTGACCTCTTTAGTTGTCTTCTCATCTAGCTAGCTAGCTTGGCGTAGCCAACCCCTGGCTGGGGCGTGTAAGGGGACATTTTCAAACCCAATTTTACTAGCCTTTTTTTTTCCTGTTTAGTTGTTTTTTGTTGGTTTTGTTTTTCAATGGTGAAACCAAAAAACTGTGGTTAAGACTCTCAGTTCCCAAAATACCTTTGCACATTAATATGACCTAGAAGTCACAAAAACAGAAAGCTAGTTCCAGACAAGAAGAACTCAAGATTTGCAGTGATAGCAGTGATACAAATGCTAGCAGTGACAAAGCAGGTGTGTGAATTCTGGCAAAGGACAGTGTGAGCATGCTTGTACCCAACTGGGTCCTGGAAAAATTCAGAATGTTTTTGTGCTAACAGTACAACTCAATACAGAAGCATCCTGCTACGGACAAAAGAACCAAGTCTTTTTGTGTGCTGGCAGCGGCCAGTTTGTGCTTGTAAGGCTACAATTAACTAAGTGCAGCACTTGAGTCCGAGACATCTGTCAACACAGACTATATGTGTATGCACTTCTCCAAGAACATCTCTTCCGTCAGAAGACACAAATACAAGCTTTTAGGACATGCATGTAAAACACAGGAATTATTACAGTTGGTAGCCTGTATCCACCAAAAGCCTAGAAGATTATCAAATTATTGTATCAGTCCAGTGAAATCCCTCATTTCCATTATTCCATTATAGAAGTAAATTAACAGGTCATCAAAATACATTCCCTTCTACGCATTAATAGTCACTGCACCAAAACTAGTTAAATTCAGCTCTGGTCTTAGAAGGTGAAATGCTATTTATTCCACAGCAGAACTGGGGCCTCTAGTACATACATAAAAAAATCCAGTAGTACTAAATTTCCAGATTTATCATGCAAGAGAATGAACTGACTGAATGGCAAAGCCATGCAGAACAGCCTCCCACCTACCAGACATTTTAGCAGAAGAATAAACAGAATTTTATTCCAAGGCTGTGGGCCAGATAAAAGAGTGGCATGTCAGCTGATGAGATGTGTAAGTTATGCAAGAGAAGTTCAGCAGGTAGGCAGTAAAAGTTAGGAGCCATCTGATCTGATGTACAATAATACTCAACAGCACATAGAAATTTGGAGGTTAGTCTGATGTCTCGTATCTCTTCTCTGGAGTAAGCTTATTTTAAAAATAATCTCTCCCCGTGCTCTAAGTCCCAGAGCAAAGTCTGGAAGGCTGCTGTTTTCCCTTCTGTTCCTTATCTGGACATACTAGTCGCTTGTTTCCCTGTTGTTTAGAAATACTTTTATGATTTTGTTCCTTTGCAGTGGCTGGCGGAAAACATACTAGCTGCCCGTCTTTTCTTGCTGTAAACATAAATCCAAGCTTTGAACTGCACCATCCCTCATGTTCTGTGCCTAGTCCTTGCAACAACTCTGGGTGTACCTGATCCCCAGGAGGCGCTTGCCCAACTTGCTCCTTGAAGTCGTACCTTTGTCAGTCCCTGCACATGCATTCCTGTGCAGCAGAGCAGTCTGTTGCACAGTCCAGCTGGTGGGCCACTTTGCAGCACTTCTCACTTGACGCGACAGTGACATGGCTAGCAGGAAAGCAGTTCTGGCTGCTCCATAAAGCATCGCTACCTATCTTAACCTGTGTGGTCTTGCTCAGATTACTCTGCAGACTTCCTTTAAAGGGCTCTGTGTTAAGGTTGTGACCTTTAACAAAGATTAATGAATCAAATCTGATATCCTCCTGAGAAAATGGCTATCCTGATTGACAGCTAAAGGAATGGTACCAAAGGGAGAAGTAGCTTCCAAAACTGCACAGAGATTCACTGACAGAATGGGAAGCAAGAACTCCTGATTCTCAGCCCCATGCACCTGCAAGGCCAAGCCTTCAGATAGTCTCTTTGAGAGGAAACCTGCATTCTGAATCTCATTTAGAGGAAGACACTTCATAGAATTTTATCTTCTCTGCTTCTGCTTCTTACTCCAGCAGCCACAGGGCAGGAATATTCTTGAATGACCACACAACATAATTCCTGGAGTTAGGTCAGCAGATATCAATCAGTGTATTCAGGGAGAACAACCCCTTTTTCCCACCGACCACTAGCTGGCATTACTGATCCTTATAGGCTTTCATCTCAAAATGGGGACCTCTGCAGCATGGCTCTCCTGCTCTGCAAATATACAGAACGGGATGTACAGTTCAGCTCCAGTGAAACAGTGCTGGGAGTACTGACTAGCTGTATTGCTTGAACAACTTCTGTTGCCACTTCTCCCCGTACAAAAATAGGAGAATGATGCCTACATCCCTCATAACAGCATAGGAAAACAGAGGAAAAGGTAATGCACTGGAGTACTCCAAAGCACTTCTTGTACTTAAAATAGCATTAAGTATTTGTGTCCTGTTTTGCACAGTTATAGCATTGTCTCAACAGAGGGAAATACCATGCAGTCTGTGTGCCAAACTGCTCCTCCCCACCTCTGACAACCAGCCAAATCATAAAGAACAAGCCAGGAGGTTTTACTGGAGCTCCCATATACTCCCTTAGCTCAGTCACTCTTCAGAACTCAACATAAATCTGTAACTCTTCTACATTGACCAAAGATCTTTTGAAGAACATACGTAAAAGGTCTTGAGATCATCTGGGTTTCTGATTTTATTACAGAGAGCATCCAACGGCTTAAGTGGTATAGGAACAAAACAGGTACCTTGCTAACATCGTTAGATGGCTAAAGGGTAAGACAAAGTGTGTTGGCTGGACTAGAGCCAGATCATCTACCACCCAGACAGTTCCTGCATGAGAATGCCTGTGTCTAACAGCCAGGAGTGGGTGGCACAGCGTACAGGGGGCCAGCACAGCATGAGCTGGAAGCACTAGTTCCTGTAGCACAGCAAGAGAATCTGTGAATGAGGAAGGGAGAAGACAACACAGAAGCAGAGAAGAAAGGGGTGGTTTAAGAGCTTTGCTCGTGAGTGAGCATCACCTTCTTTTATCCCTTTCTTTTTCCTTTGTGCTTGAACTATGAAACAGGAGCAAAACTAATCCAGATTATCGTTTATAGCATCCAAACATACCTAAGTTAAACATATATGCTGACAATGGGCACAACTGTGCTCCGATGAACATCCTGAAATCACACTGGGTAACCCATGCTAACCTCTTCCAAGCCGCCCTCATGGGCTTCAGCTAGCAAGTACTCATCCAGGGTGCCGGTGGGTTTGGGCAGCCCTCACCAAGCTCTGCGCTGCTACAGGTACGCCACTATCAAAACCCAGGCGTTTAAGGCTAGCTGTGACAGACCTATGCAAGCAGAAGGCACACTTGTGGATTCCAGCAAGCATTAACATTCAAGTAACTTAGCGAGGTTGCTGATATTCTAAGTGTAGGTCCTAAGGGTTTCTGGATAGGTATCTGATATTGCCATAGGGCACAACAAATATAAAGAATTAATAGGTAGGAAAGAAAACTGCAAAGGTTCTTCTGTGGCTGTAAGGTAGTATCCTAGGAATGGTATAGGGACACAAACTCATCCATCAAGAACAGCAGATGGATTTTGTTGATGTACAAATTTTATCTTTAGGGGTTTTTTTGGCTTTATTTCAGACCATCTATACTGGATATTGTCATGTCCTTAAACGTAAAAGGGGTTTCCTCTATCCTAAGAATATCTAGCTAATGCTTTTAGCATGCCTTGCAAATAAGCATAACTGGAACAAAGCCTTTTTACTGTGATTCACTTGGAATAAATATGTATAGTTTCGAGACTGAAAAAAAAAAAAAAAGGCATGGGGAGAGGCAGTATTTAATCCGTTCTGAATTCTTCCTTACAATAGTTCCATTTTCATTGTATCTACACTGTGTACCTGCTTGGCTCCTTCCTGCAATGTCTCTGTGGTTGAACCAAGCATGGCTGATATGCGTTTGATGCTTAACTTACTTTCACTACTCTGTCATAATTACAATTGATGCTTTAAAGCCACAATACATTGAACTCTGTAGATTCAATTAATGCATTTTTATGTAATCCTTCGGAAAACCTGGCTACTGATGCACACTTGTGATTTAATTAATCAACATATCAAAGTTCAGTCACCAAGAACAGGCAGAAGTGGAATTATTACCTTAATCCCTTCAATCCTGAAGCCCAGGTTGGCACTAGAGCTGATTGTTTCCCTCCACTGCATGTATCGGGGTTTGGTGACAGCATGCTGGGCATTCTCTTCAGCTGTAGGAGCAAGAGGATCCACCTCAATCATTTTCTTGTACATGTCCTTACGCAGCTTTGGTTTCTCGCGGGCTTTAGTCAACTCTTCTTCCAGGTATGTCCTGCAAAAACATCACATCCCAACAAAACTGTAATGACTTCCCAAACATTTCTTTTTATAACTTATAATAAACTAGCCTCAGGAGAGGTCAGCTAGGAAAGTATTATCATTATCCCAGTTTTGCCTATGGAGAAACTAAAAAGCATGGACTAACACAGGCTTATTTAGTGAAACTGTAGCGGGAATCAGGATTTCTCTCATTCACTTCCTGTTCTAACTATACCTTTACTTAATGTTACATGCTATCATTATGTCCTGTTTACAGAATGGGAGAAAGCTGAATTCCTACTCTGCCATGATGTACAACTGTATTTTCAGAGGACAGTTAAGAGAGATCACTTGCAATTAAATCAAAAGCAAAGAGGCCTGCTGAAGTCTTGCTGTCTTCTCTCTCCTCAAGAAAAACTTCAGTTATGCGTGATTTTTTCAGGCCTCAGAAAGCAATTAAGGTTCTACATAATGTATCAGACAGTGAAAGACAGAATCACTCTTCATATAGTAAAAAGGAAAGACGAAAGCAGATTATCTGAGGAATTGTAGCTCCAAACCAAAAGAAATAACTAAGAAAGGGAAGGCAAAGGGTGACAAAACTTCCACATTTTGCTGTTATCACTCAACCCATTAGAAAGGCACTATCCATGTTCTCCGCATTCACAGGACTCCTAAAGCTTGTCTCTCTCCACAAAGCTTGCACTTCATCGGGTACCTGGAGTGTACTTTCTTCATCACAGTGTAAAATAAACAGGGGTGTTGTTTAGGAGATGCTGTCACTCATTATCCAAGTGTCAACTACTTTGAATACAATAAGGTACTGCTGCAGATCCTTCTCCTCTTTCTTCTAGGCATACCAGTGCTATACATTTCTACTCTGATTTAGTAGACAGTTCACTTAAGATTCTACACCTATTTGAAAAGGCTTGTCTGCACTCCTGTAAGTTGAATACTTCATTTATCACAGTAACTGAGCATCTGAGTTGGCACCCAAGAGATTACTATACGACGGTATCTACCTCTCTGTACTGTTATTCCAGGCTCTCAACAGATCCCTTATCTATTTGTTATGCTTAGATAACATTTTTGAGGTTTTCTTCTCAATCATACACAAGACAAGGAAAAAAGAAAAGGTAAAGAAACTGAGACTCTGGAGAACAAAGCGATAGAATCGTGCAGATGTGAGAGTGGGGAACAACACTATCAGTCCTGGGCAGGTGATCAACACTTCTCTACTAAGAACATCAGTATGACTGAAGACTCATTCAAGCTTTGGAAATGGGCTTTCGCACTGGTATTCAGTCATTTACATTTACAGATGGGAATTTTACTCTTTGTGGGATTTTTTGAATCACTGCATACATAAAGATTAAATGAACTGGCAGTGAGGGAATCATGTCATTTTTTTCCCCATGTATTAACAGGCCATTGCAGAGAAACCTCATCCCAAATCACTACTGAAAATATCTTGATGTGGGTCGTTTTTGAGCCTATAGATCTCACTCAGTTTTCAGAATCCACATACAATCAGGCACCAATGGGAGATACTCTCCTCAGGTTGTCCAAGACAACCGCCAAACCAACAGGTTGTCTGCACTGAATCCCAGTGCTCCAAAACAGTTACTAAACTCCTCCAGACAGAACATCACTACATGCTCACTCCTTTCACTTCCTTCAAATGCATTCAGATTAGAAAGCACATTCTATTTCATGTCTCACCTGATCCCCATCTTACAGTCCATCACACATGGCCCTTCAAAATCAGTAAGCAAGTCATCCAGCTGAATGTAGCTTTCTCCATCTCTCTCCACCACACCATGGAAGCAAGGGACACAGGAGCGTAGCGGGTCTTTCATCAATCGCTCAAAACACTCCTTTTCGTTCTCTGAGAAGCGTTTGAGAATCTTCCCACTATCAGCTGCCTTGAAACTCCCTAAAAAGAAAATCAAACACATGCTGAAAAGCCTGACCTGCAAAAGGGAAAAACATCTTCCCCCACTACTCCAGCCTCATCTACATCAGCAGCAATGACACCACATAAAGGTTTTCCCTGAACAAAAAAGATAACATGCTTCTCAAAAAAATAAAACACTGAGGACAAACACAGCCGTTGGCAGTGAAAGTCCATTTGGATACATTCCCATATCAGAATTTATAGCTTTAAGGAGTGCAGCTGCTCCGGGCCATGTTCTTTTTTTTTTTTTCTTTTTCTTTTTTCTTTTTTTTTCTTTTTCATGCTGAACTCTTTATTAGGATATTAAACATTGCTATACTTATTAAAATGCACAGGAAGAAGCCACAGGCCAGACTTCATTAATGCTCTGACAGGCTGTTTTAAAGCTGCATAACGCTGGCAGTGTTGGCTTTGTCCTTAATCCTTGCATGGGGTATACCTGCTGAGTGTGTACAAAAGCAGTGCGGTCAGTGATCATTAAACAGCCACCACCAGGCCAGAAGCCAAGCACTGCCCTTTCTGCACACACACTCTGTGACTGCACATGCGTACACCCTCGGGTACTGCGTCTGCTCTGGGGAGCCCTGGTACATTGCAGGTACAGCCTGCAGTGCAACTGTTTTTACAACCCTGGATCTGAATGGTATCCAGTACAAAGGATAGAGTCTGCATAGGCCAAGATTGGAGTAATTACACTCCAGCTGCGGAAGTCGCTCTTCTGCCCTGCAGCCTGCCATCTGAGGAAAGTATGTGTTTCATTCAGAGGTACCCTTTAATCTACACAACATAAAATAGGCCCCTAAATAGGAGCCTCATTAAACCTGGGGCTAGCACTGTACTTTTGTCACAGCAGAATCCTTCGGCCATTGCAAACTGGTTCCTCATTGACAAATCCAAGAACTGGCACTGCCTCAGCACAAGGGCTAGGGTGGTGATGGCCCAGGTTTTAGTTTCAGAAGAACTTGTCATATCAGAGAGGGACAGCTGCAAAACTGGAGCGCTCTCTCTCCTAATCAGCTTCTGGTAACCTCTCAACCCTCCTCTTCTATCCTACATAAGCCCTCAGAAGGGTTATGATTACATGCCCAATGCGTCTTTCTACATAGATCAAACCAACCCCATACACACTGTGATGGAAACCACAGTGAGACTGGGTCATCTTGGCACTGTGTGAGACAGGCTAGTCCCACCAACAACACTGTGCAAATGCGGGTACTCCATTTCTAGGACTAAATAAATCTCTCTGCACAGCTTTGAAGTGCACCATGTTAGTGCATTAGCATATAAAGAGGTGGTTCAGGTACTGCATTAAAGCACGATGCAGCGTAGGTGCCTGCCCACATGTGTACTAATAAACCCCACACTAGTACTTTAGGAACAAGGGCTGCATAAGAATTAAATGAAGCATGAGAGAAGCAAACCTGATGACTTCTCTTTGGTTTCTTGTTTTTTCTTTGTGTGTGTGTGTTTTTTTGTTTTGTTTTTTTTAATCTTACCGATGAAACTATTCTTACATCAGGAGCACACTCCCTAACTGCTACTGACACAAAATTAGACTTAGCTGATTGAGCTGCTCCTTGCACTCATACAATGAATAATGACGAGACTTGCTATGCAAACACCTGGCCATCAAGTCAATTGTCACCATATTTGTTCTCCTCCCAGGGGCTTATATTTGTCCGGAGGGTTTGGGGCTGGTACTAAAAGCCCCACCCTTGTCAGGGCTGAGGCACATAAAGGCAAGGACAGTAATCCTTCCCACTAGGGAGCTAACATATTGGCCACTCGGTCAAGAAAAATGATCCCATACCACATTCCAGAGTCAAAAACATTGAAGATACTCATCTTACCTGTATGCCCAGCCAGCTGTACCCATGAGTAGCGTTTCTTGAAGGGGCTGATCACTGGGAGGTTAACCATGGTTTTAATAGTATGCCATGCCTTTTTCTGGAATGCAAAGAAAAGAAATATTAAATTAAGCAAAAACTGAAATCCTGATGTACCATAAAGCTACCACATAGCTTCGAGCACACTGAATTGTTCCTCCCTAATTTGTAAGTGCCCAAAGGTGGAACCACAAAACAAACATTATGATCATCATTGGAAAAATATGCTCATAAAACCAAGAACGGACACAGTTAAATATAATGCCCTACTATCCACAAGAAAGCTACCTGGAAAAAAAAATAATAAAAAAATGTCACACTGCACGTCACACGCCTGTTCTGAGCCACACCTGACCGTCTCTGTGTCTGAGTCATGCAGAGACCAGACGCTGAACCTACACTTACGCATATTTAAGTTGCCATGAGACACGAACACGAGCAGTTTGCCACTGTCAGCAATACTTCCTTTCCTTCCTTTCAATGAGGTGAGGCCTTCAGCATCACCTCATGATTAACGGCTTTCACCAAGTCAGCAAGTGATTCTTATTGGGTTAGCTGCATAGAAAACTCATCTCTAATCAGTCTCGGAGTTCACTCAGTTCCCTTGTAGCACTCACTGGCAGTGTACTGTAGAATGTATTCCAGGTCATGGATTTTCCTGCTCCCTCCCCTCTTTCCCAATCTTGTTACTTTTTAACAAAGCTGGGCATTGCTCTGGCCACCTTGGCTGTCCTGCGGTGCGGCTGTCTGGATACAGCTCCAGGCAGACAGGGAAACAGAACAGCTGCTCACAGCAAGCAGCTGAGTGCTCCATCGCGAAGGCAGAAAGGTGAAGAAAAAAAATAATAAAAGTAGAAAGTGAAGAAGTCTCATGCTTTGGAACTGAAACTTGGACAAGTGAGAACCGCAGCCCACTAGCATGTTATGTTACATGCTGAGGGATCCCAAAGCGTATTACAAACAACGAAGGCAGGCTCATTTCGTCCAGCGCTAGGACACAATACCCGTGGAGCTGGTAGCAGCACACAATAGTTGTGCACAACAGTGTAGTGCTGAGGTTTTTTGTGCTGAGATCACGCATAGTTGGTGGTTAGGCTGGGTTTACAGAAGTGCTTATCAATGGCCTACCTAGGCATTATCAAAATCAATGGGAGGCATCGATTTCACCAAAACTGAATTTAGGTCGCTGCTGAACACCTGAAAAAAAATCCACCTTCAAAATAAGTACGTCTTCTCTAGCAGGGATATCAATCTGATGACTAGATGCTTGAAGTACCTTATTTTTACTGTATTCTACATTATACTTCTACAGCAGTGAAAAACATGACGTAAAATTGCAAGTAAATACACACAGGCAAAATGTTGCCCTCCAGATCACATTTTGACCTGGCCACCCTTCCCAAATTTGTTCAGTTATACCAGGTTTCTTACATGGTATTGCCTAGTAGTGTTGGCCATCGTGTGAGGGCAAAACTCTGTGAGGCCTGAGAATATACCAATAGGATATGTGAACTCACAGATGCAACTGATCTTTTTTAGGGATTTATTTTCACATGAAAGTTTTAAGCTATGCTGCAACTTGAATTGACAGAACAATCTCCATATGTGCATGCTTATTCTGAAATAAGATTGCTTTTTCCTGTTTAACTTATCTTGGTTTTGAAAGCAGTTCAAGCTGAAACAAAGTCACTCTTGGTCTGATGCAAGTGTCCCATGCAGCAGTAATACTTTTCTAGACATACTGTGCTGGTGAGGGGAAGCATCCAAAGGAAGTCCTGGATGTTCGAGAATCATGAAGACTCAGTTGCACTTACTGCAACTCCACAGATGGCACTAGCTCTAGCTAAACTCTAGTTTAATAAATCCCTTCTGCAGTTTTAAGTGTCCATGCAGTGGATTTCATATTCTATATTATTTGCCTTAAGTCATTCCATATTGCTACCGTGTACTGCTAAACAGCAGCTTGGCTCCATCACAGGGCTAGCTGCTGCATAGGGAGGATGAAAGAAACTCTTGTACGCCACTTATAAGTATCCCTAGCCTCCATCTAGAGGAAAAGAGCAATGTAAATATGTTATTCAAATAAAAAAAGATTAAAAATGACTTTTGTATAGTCTATTCATCAGATTTAGCTGATAGCAGAAGCCCTTCAGTCTACTCTGCTCAGTTTCTGCTCCAGACAGACAGGGCCCAAAGTTATTTAAAGAACACTTGTAAGTAAACATCATTCTGTGTTGAGATGATCCCTTTGAACGTAAGTTGTGCCAAAATGTAAGCTTTTAAAGATTCCAGGCCAATTTTCAGGATTGTACTGCTGGCTCCCCATGCCATGATCAGAAGTCAGCAGTACTCTATATCCCTCCCATGAAAATCCTATACTCATCATAATGTCCCACTCCTAACATACTGTATCCCGTCTCCCAGTGATTTGTCATGCTGCTATACCCAGAAGTGATGAGAAGCGCAGGTTTTCAAGGAATGCATGTCAGCTGTCAATGCAACACCACACTCTAGTGGCTCTCCCACCTCCTCCCTCCCACCTCGCCCTCAGAAGCTGCAGCATTTATTTGTACTGTGGGTGTGAAGGAGAGACAATGGGCCAAATTCAACCCCAGCTCAAGTGGAATTTGACTGCTTAGGTTACAGCTGCCTTGGACAAATATGTTTAAGCTCCTCACCCAATAAAAAATAAAGGGAAAAAAATTGTCAGTGCTTTATTATTTCTTTTTTTTTAATTTGTTTACAAACCTTTTTCCCCTAAGACGGGGAAAGCATAAGGCTCAGGCTAGGAGGGAAAAAAAATCACTTCCAGACCCATCCGGCGGGGCACGCTGCCACGGACAGGGGTTCAGCAGATGCACTCTCCCCTGCTGCATCTTTCAGTCCCCAACCTCACTCAACGCAGGATGCAAATTGCCAGGATGCAAACAGGGCTGCATGCTGTTGGAGCACTGGCGTGAGTGGGAAGATGAAAACTTTGTGCGCCTGCTGTGGGAGGAATCTTTCTCACATCTATTTCTAAAGCAAGATCTTTTCCTCTTTGTTAGCAATGGTATTATGTGCTTTTCAAATCACTGCTTCATGCTGCAATGGCAAATAGGACCGATGCCACTACCCCTGTGTATTTGCAGCCTGTATCTCCCTCAGTCCCCCTTTATTCTGGATTCCTGCTTAGTCTTCCTTAATCTTTTGCTCTGGCTGGGTTTCTCCAAGTCCTCATTTCTTCTAGATTCCCATTCAGTGTTCTATGCTATTTATATATATACAGGGAAAGTTCAGATATCTCTGTATTGGGATTGCCTGAGTCAGACACCCCTGACATCACCAATGATGTTTTATGTGTCTCTTAAGATCAATATACTCAAGAATTTTCCAATGGGAAAAAGAAAACCATTCCAAAAGGCAAACATGAGAAATGTTAACATTCTTAGATTCAGCACATAAATTACTCAATGTGAACTGTAACTGACACATTCTGTATATCTATCTCCCTAAGCAACAAAAGGTGTGGGATGCCGAGGAGGACAAAAGCTAGTTTTCTGCCAAGGGGTGTGTGACAGGCTGTGCCACTAGAGCAGTGTCTAGGTAGAAAAAGAGCAAAAATCCAGTGGAAGAGAATGGAAGAACTAGTCCCTGCAACAAAGCCACAAGGCATTCAAATGATTGTGGCTTGGTATCTGCCACTGATCTGTTATCTGGATTACTCTTTTGAATTTGAAGTAGAGCACTGAAGAAAAACATATTTCCATGCAGCAGGTGTGGCACACTCACTGTGTTAGCAATGACATGCATGAACAAGATACTGGGCAGATGAGGTATTTCCAGTCTATTCAACCCTTGACACAGCAGCTGTTGCCATCATGCCTATCAGCGAAAATGAGCAGCAACTGAGAGCCACCGGTTCCTGGGTGCACAGCTTCCTCTGGGCCTGTTCTCATGATGAGAGCACAACTTCATATGCTGCTAGTACGCAGAAGCACAGCCACCACAATCCTGCCTAAATACACCAGTAGGACGTGGCTGAGCAAAACCCACTACACTCACTGGGAGCAGTTTCTGAGGGGGTTTGGCTCAGGCCTCACTGCCCACAAGAATGGATCTACTTTCCTGAAACCCTCCCACTATTTCAGGACAAGGGCTATAACACCCTAATAGCCAAGCTTGCTGGAATAGGTAAGTGGAGACTGCTGAGAGTATTCCTAATTTTATGTGTGTGTTCTTTGCTGTTGCTGTTTTAAGGGCTGTACAGAGCAACTGAAATCTCTCATTGAGCATATACTGAATCCCCCATGGAGAGATCTACTCTGATCCCTAAGGGCAACAGGGGACAGGGACCTGAACCTTCCTCTGTTGATTGATGGAAAAATAAGAACTCTTCCTTACTTAAAGGGAAAAGAAAAACAAAGATCCCAGTTCTGTGAACACCTAATACACATGTAACTACCCTCAGGCAAGTGCTGACAAGCAGCTAACATACACAGGAATTTGCAGAACTGAGTCCGAATTGAAGCAAGTAAAATTATTACAAATGCCAATTACATCTAAACTAGTTAGTATGGAGGAGAGGGAGGAAATGAGAAAAATTTCTTCTCCAGGGGGAAAAAAAAATAATAATAAAAAAAAACTATCAGTTCTAATAATCCTCGCATGTTACTTGAAACTACAGTGAGTTAAGACAAAAGTACACTGAAATAACAAATTAGTAGGCCCCTAAAAAAGTTCCTTTTTCCCTCATCAGCAGGGCGGAGGAGTAGTTTCTTGCCTGCGCTGGTAAATTTTCATGGAAATTCTGCTATACAATAGTTAACAATGACCCCTGACTCCTTTTTCCAGGACAATTTCAGTAGTTTCATCATCCAAGATCCTGTTGTCTTTTTTTCTCTGCACTAGTACAAAGCCTACGCAGGCCTACAAAGAGCTATTATGACAGCAAGAAACAAAAGGATAGTGAGAAAGTTGCAATTTTTTTTTTCCTAAAAGGCTTTAAAGAAAGACTACTTAATTGTCAGTCATCATAATCTACTGTTCTCTTAAAGTCTTTGCATCATTTAGGCTAAATTCTGCAGCTCTGGGACATGGGGGCTGAAATTTGATCTGTATTGCTGGTTGCCACTGCCTACTCAGTGTCTCACCAACTCCTAGAGGGAACAAAGTTCCTCCACAGGTACTTACAAGGAGTATAAGAAAACTATAGTTATCAGAAAGTTACTACACGTGTTTCAAAATACTTCTGTAAGAGCCATGTGCCCAAAACACAGAAGCACGGAGCAATACATTGCCCAGCAACCTCAGCCAACCCAGCACAAACCAGCAAGCATGTGAGAAGATGGGTGTTGGCCTCTTACAGGACACAGTAACCACACCAGTAGTGACTGGAAAGGTCACACCTGAGGATGCATCAGCAGCAGCTGAAACTGCCTTCTAGAGCGGGCCCTAGGCTAAAGGAAGTGCTACTAAGTGGGGTGTCAGTTCTGTGTTATCCATGTACCGTATTATTCGTTCTTCAGTGGCTCACCTTTTTTCTGTGATTTTTTCTTCATCTCTTACTTCTAACTTCCTCAGTCACACAGTAGCACCCCCATTTCTCTTTTTGAGTGATACAATAAATCCTCACAAAATCCGTAAGATTACACAGAGTTTTCATAAGCAGTGTGAACAAGCAGTAGAGTTTAGCCCTGCAAATAGCTCTGTTAATATTTGTTCCCTCTAAATTCTGTGTGTTTTACAGTTTGTTTCAGTTTTACATTTTATAGTATGTACATTTATTTAAAAACTTAATAAATGGTTCTGAAGTTTTTAAAACCCTGAGTTAATTATCCACAAGATCCTTAACTGTTTTACTTCCCTTAGTTTATTAAAACTGAAATAAATCAGCTTGAAAGCTAGTTTGTTTTCTTAATTCTTTATGCTGTTTCACTCAATTGTTTCATTCAATTTGGAAAATGAAATTAATATATTCAGATTTGTTCTCCATTTTCAATATTGTTTGTCACTATTTGAATTGACTTTGACCTCACATATTGGACCCACACATTCAAAGAACTTGAAATCGGTCCAAAGCTACTAACCATATTATTTTACTGAACTAAAGCTAGCCTGAATAAAACTTTGCTTTCTTCTGTGTCACTGCAACCACTACACCTGCTGTTACCATAAAATGCTGCTGTAAGAAGTCATTCTGAGTGGACCACAACCAAGACAATTACTAGCCTAATTCCATTACCCTTTAATTAGATATGCTTCCCTGTGGGAATGTAATCAAAAACTACAGTACTATAATAAGAACCTATAAAAGATTACACTTCAACAATGAATCACAGTATACTACCAAGACAAGTCAAAAATCAGCATAATCCTCCACAAATTGATGACTGTTCCACAGGTGCAGCTTCGCAGCCACCAGCTTCAAAGGTTACGAGGGACTTCATTGTTTCAGGAGCATGAGGCTCTGGGACAGCCAACCATATAGTTTCATTTCATGGAGAGATCTGGGGATTTGAGTGATGTTATATATTAAATATAAATATATATATAGTGAGAGTTGCCGAGCAACATGGTATCTTTCCAGTTACAGTCACAGAACTTGCCTGCTGAGGGATTCTGGTTCTGAGTTCTTTCAGTCAAAGGGTTGGTGTAGTTGTCTTTGCAGACCTGAAAGAGGCAGGCAGCTGACTTGGTCAGCTTCAGGTCCTGGAGCAATGCATACTTTTATGCCTAATATAAGCAACTAATAATTATCCTTGCTTTTTTAATACTATATACAGACATATATATGCACATACACACATGCTTTAAAATATCTAAAGCATTTAGTAAAAGCTTTTCATTGCAGTCTATCAAAATTCCATTACTTTGTTGTTGTCCAGACCGTAAGAACTCCTAGGCTTAGGATCATTCGGCATTTGAGGAAAAACTTAGAAGTCCTAACAAGGCATCATACTGTAATGGAGAAATTGAGACATATCTGTAATTTTTCCCTTATTTGTTGGAAGAAACACAACTTCGATATCCACCCAGGCTCTCTGTAGGGAAGCAAGGTACAAGATTTGCCCACAACTAAAACAAAAATGCCCCGAACGACAAACCTGGTTCCGTCACATAAGCCACTTGCTTTACACTTTCAGCAGCCAGTTTCTGTGCTTTTGCCCCTTATTAAAGGTTTCTGGAATCCTTAAACTAAGCAGATCCTTGCTGCCAAGTTTACTACCCACTTGACTGAATCAGACATGAATCACAAATCGAGACAAAGATCTCAATGGGTGGGAGGTGAAAGAGCAAGTCAACAAGAAGAATCTCCCCAAGCAAGCCCAGACAGGAGCACATGAGCAAACACTCATACAAACCATTACAACTAAGTTTGAGTGCAACACTTGATTTAGCTCCCAAGATAGGGTGAGGCTCTTACAGCAAATGACTTAACCTTATTACCACACTTCATCTTCTCTTGTCACTGGGCAGTGAACAGGTTCCTGATGCACACAATAAACACTACTCCGCACAGCATTCCCATATGCGATCGTTCATCACTAGACAAAAAGGTATTTAGGTCTGGAAACAAACATGTTGCTCTATAACTTGCACCAACGGATAACCCAGTCTACAGTCCAGAGATTTGAGTATCTGCTTTGAAAAGTCTGTGCCCGAGCTGACATGCAACAGCATCATTCATTCTCCAGACTGTCAGAGGCGCTACGCCAACCAACATCAACTGATAATTTGTGCAAACCACTGCAACTGGCCTTCTGCCAGGGCAGCTGTGTTGCTTCAAGCGCTGTCAGCTGCCACTCAAGGAACATAAACACTGTAACAGTGTCCTAGATGAAGGAAATGCTGAGCAATCTCCACATGCCAGACTCCCTGGGAGCCTTGACCAGCCTCGTATCTGCTTTAGTCAGTGGACTCCCCACGGAACTAACGCGTGTTGCTTCCTCACAACTGATCTTCCTGCAGCATGCGAATGCCAGCTGGATCTGGAAGACTGGTGATCAACAGCAGGGGAGAACGCACACTCCTCAATGAGAACGGCAGCTCGCACGCTACATGAGTGACTTCCTGATCAGCGTGGCTAATCAGACTGCCAGGCAAACTGACTACACCTCCATCTCTCCCTCCGTCTCTTTCACCATCCAGCCTCCAGAGCTTTGAGAAGAAACGGCGCTCAGCCTGTACTTAGCCCTCGATGCTTCCGGTTTTGCACTCAACCATGGGTGAGGGCCACAGCTGCTCAACCAGCGCTTGGCAGGTGTATCCTCTGACTGCAAGGTTTTCATTTCCTGTTTGTACCGCAGTCAAGATGGGCTGGGCTAATCCTTCAGTCATGAGAAACACTTAATGCAATAAGCAGAAACAGAGCTGCAAGACAGAAGCCTCAGGTTCCTGTATTTTCTCCTCTGTCATGCCTCACCACGCTTTATGTAGTGAGATGCATGCATTCCTTGGCTTGCTACCCTTTAGGATACCCAGTAAGGGTGATATTCACCATCTCTGGACTAAAGGAAGAAGTGAAGGAAAGAGAAACTGATGGTGAATATCAGACTGCTGAACTACTAGGAGCACAGAATCCCACCTCCCACTTCACAGCTGGATTCTACCTTAATTCCAGGAGAGTCCCTCTCCAAAACAGAGGAAGAATGAAGCACGATGACATGAAAGCATTGCTTGCCATTCTGCAAGCAGCACCAAGAGCCACAGTCTGCTGACTATTCTATAGGAATCAACATTGGCATTTTGCTTCTGATCATTAAGTAAAATATTTACAACCTTTGTGTCATTCCCCAGCCAAAAGCCAAAACAGTCAAGGAATTAGACGGCTTTAGAGCAGCACTGTCACAAGGGTTTCAGTCACTTTTCTCACAGGGATTTTGTAAAAGCCAATTTTGTAAGGGGCAATACAGTTAACTGAAAGTCAGGTTTTATTTTAATAAGAAAAAGTCAACATTTGGTGGTTTGAGGGACGCAAGTGACCACTGTTAACAGCAACCCTCTCCTCCTTCACAGCTCGTGCTTTGCTCTGAAAGACACTGGTTCTCTAACAGGACGGCACGCCGCCACTTATCCCTGCTGAGCTCAGTGAAGCTGAACCAGAGATGTTCTGCCCGAACGTCAGCCTTGCTGGAAACTGCAATGCTATTATCCAAGAAGTACATGGAAAGTTCCTCACTATAGGAAAGTTGACGCACTTTCAGAGCACAGACATTTGAAATTTATCTAGGCTGTCCACCACCCAGAATAATTTTGTGGTAAATCAAACATCACTTTAGCAGATGGCATGGCAGAAGGAAAGAAATCTTTCTTAACCTCCAAAACAACTGCAGTTTAAGTCCTCAGAAGTTTTCTGTGCCAGTTTGGCAATTTGAAAGTTCTTTGACCATCCTCTGTTAATCCTCCACTTGTTGTAGGTCACCGATTGACATCACTGGTCATGGGACAGGGACATCTAGAAAGACCACACTCCTTAAATGAAAGAAAATGAGCCTAATATTCTGTTAGGGAGGACGCAGAATTACCAGTTCCCAAATATTCATCCTGTTTGGAATACTTAAAACCCAAACACATCCACATTTCTCTATACACAGACCAATAAAGACGTCCAGCCTAAAACATAAGCACAATTTGTCAAGGCACAGAAAAGTGTCATTTCTGAACTATGTATGACCTCAAGTCCAAATGTACTATAAGAAGTGCCAATCCATTTCAATCAGGTGTGGTTTCTGCATAACATCAAGTAAGACTGTGTTCAGGCAACAAGCCAGGAAATAACTTCAAGAAGCTAATCTACCCTGAGTGAGCTCCAGGCACTTGGGAAGGAAGCAGAGCATGCACTTCATCTTATTTGCTATGGTGGTACAGACTGTAACCCAGACACACAGCTCTAGCCTGCCTGCCCAACCTAGGCTCACCACCAGTTTATCACCCCAGTGATTCAGCAGCCACAGGAGAATCTCTAGTCTGAATAGACAAAGAAAAAAGGACATCCCTTTATTACACTTCCCCATTCTCCACCAACATATTGGTCACAAACCACTACTATCAGACACAAACTGTAAAATTGTCTTCTATTAACTGGTCAGAGACTCCTCTCTTCCTATCCCTAGTAGCTTGAGTTAATGAACACACCTTGAGAGCTTACCATGCTACTGTATATTCTCAAATATGGGCCACAGAAGCTGTATCCCATACATCTTTGAGATCCCACCTTAAAGGAATGAGTGATGCATATGGTTAGAACCCATACGTAACACTGTAACAATTGAAGACTATTGTGCTCTAACTCCATTTTTCCTGTAGGAACAAACAGAAAGCACAAGGACAGTCAATTGTTCTCCATAGCTGCTGGGAAGTACACAAATAAATGGCTTTAATTTGCAACAAAAACAATACTTTCTGGCGAGATATCAGAAAAGGGCTATTTCCAGGGATACCACTGAGTTTCCCTTATTGACAATACCTGTAACTCACGGTCTAGTTCAGCCATGAGAGGTCACCTGCCACCAAGACAGAACTGGGCAGATCCCAGTGTCAGCGAGCTGTGATACTTTGAAAGGAGTTCTAGTCACAGGCACCAAGAAAGTTTATCATCAGTGGTCAAAAGATACTTAAGTCCTACAGAACAGTGAATAAAGCTACCTGATCCCTTTGGGACATGGAAGTAAAGCACAGAAAAAGTATTGAAGCATTCATTAAAAAAACATTAAGTCTCTCACACCAAGACTTGTCTGCAAATCAAGATTTCTGAAATTGTATGCATGCATGCACATACATAGAAAGACATTATTGACAGGTTTTTTTTTTTAAAGTGTACTTAAATACAACTTTTTGCTTTCCTACCATGATAATTCAGCTTCTAGTATCCTAAAGTGTCAGACGCTCATTCGCAGAAGAACTGAGAAAACTCTACTGTTTCAGTATGGGACCTTGGTGCAGACACATGCCCTTTCTCTGTTCCAGTTCTTGTAACTGCAGGTTACAACAGCTATATTTCAGAACACTGCTGAACAATTTAAGTAATTAACGCTTGTAAAATACATTATAGACACTCAAATAAGGCATGCAAGTACTCAACTAAGAAGCTGTACAGTGTTAAGTGAAAAGCATTATTAGAGTCTAAAAATACGTCATGTAAAAACAGATCAGACGCACTGGTAACAGTTTACCATCTGCTCTTCTAATCTATCACAAGACAAAGTCCAGTACTCTGTCTTTCCTCTCCTCCCTTGTCATCTCCAAACCCACACTTCCATTTTCCTCTAAAGAAGCATAAACAGTTACTGCTTCGCCTATCACATACTCCACTGTTCAAATAAGGCCCACCCTTTGGAATGGAATGCAAGTGTCAACACGCGCTAGGGCACTGTTATTTAGTGGGGTGTGGTATTTACCTAGGGGGAAAGCCACATCCTTCAGCAACCACTTTAATAACTCTGAGCTTTAACATAGTAACTGTAAGATTATTCCAAACCACTGTGTTGAAAGGAATTTTTTTTTTTTTAAGCAAACAAACAAAAAACACACTCCTATTTGGGTTTGCATGAGAACACGAGTAAGGCCAGTGTCCCAGACAAGATTGGAGCCCACAAACAGAACATGGCAATGATGCAGAAAACCAGAATTAGATGAAAATGGGGAGCCTCCACCTTCCCCAGAGGAGCAAGAGGGCCTTCTGGGTCACAAGACAGTTATTTGTTTTTGGAGCAAAACTTAGATTAGCAAAACTCTTGCTGCCTCTAGTCAGCACTGGGAACTATGTAAGGAATCTGGGGAAGAGGATGACTTCACCTTGAGCAAAACTACAGGATCAAAAGAGAATTTCTGTTAACAGAACAGCACAAGGCAAGTTGAATTCCTCCTCCGTATCAAAAGCGGGTAGTCCCAGCAGACAAGGGATTATTTAAAGTTTTAATTTCCATAACGTAGCCTTAAGAAAAAGAGTCAAATTCAGACCTTACATAAGCAGAAAGTGACTCAACTGAAGACTGAAACAAGGCATCTGCCATCCTGAAGAGTTGTGGGTGTCTGAACAATAGTCAGTGTGTTGTACAGAGTATGTTTCCTCTGCCCTGAAGGTAAACAAATGCATTTACAATCAAGATCCTGGAGATTCCACCTTCTTCAGAAGCACAAACATCAATTGCCAATTATTAAGAAGCTAACTCAACTAAAAATAAAGTAAACAGGGTGTAGCTTATACATAGACTATTTCTCTACCAAAACTTTTACATTATAGTAAAAGAGACACAAAAACCCAACCCATAAGCTTAAGAATTTCGTACTGTTGGTTCCTAGCAACAGAACTGCAAGCCAGGCTTCTCTATCTCGCACAACCACCTACACCAGCCTCCTGAAATTTGGAAGCAGCAGCAGTTTCTATGCCAGATTGGACATGAGCAGCAGAACCCAAGAGTGACCAACACTAATACACCATGGCTCAGTAGACAATGACAATATGGACAATGTTTGAAATGTCATTTGCATGTGCTTTATTGCTTACAGTGCACATGGGGACAAACCCTGCAGAGAAATTACATCACAAGGGAAGTCTGATTATGATTTTTTTGCCCTGTCTGCTCTTTTTCTTGAGGAATGCAATGTAAAAAGAATCAGCGACTGTGCTACATTCATTCCATAGCCATCCCTTGTCTCAGACAGGACTGCTGTCTATACACTCAGAGGACTGAGATCAAGACACAGTTATGGCAATGCGAGAGGACGCATTTCTAGAAGTAATGCAGAAAATCCCCATGGATGAACAGGAGTGGAAAAAAGATCATTAATTTTACTGTCATTCCAGTTTTACGTTTGGAACAAGAGACCACGGTCGAGACGTCAGCCATTCCTATTGCTGGAAAAGTATTTGTAGACTGCTGGCGTAGCGACTAACAAACACAGCACCATTAGATTGCACAGGACTTCCTGCCCCCCGATCTCATTGCTGAAGGAAGTCAGTCACATATTTTCTCTGGTCTTGCTATGAACTTTGGGAAAATAAGCTATGAAACTGCTACAGGGGCTTGATTAGTGCTGAAATCTATGCGGATCATTAGGACACAGAACTCCAGAAACAGTTCTTCCTAATGTATTTAAAATACAGTTTCATAACTTTTTCTACTGAGTGTCTTTGGTAGCCATGGTGGCATCACAAGCAAGTGACAGGCAAAAGCACCTAGAAGTCAGGAATCCCCACCTTAAAATCCTCTCACAGGACTTTCAACAGAATAGCAGGATCCGGCCTGAAACAAGGACAAGGAAGACAAAAAGGTTCCTTATCTGAATCCACAGAGCAAGACAATACAGACCATATTCAATTACCAGGCCGAAATTCTGACACTCAGCATTTTGCACTATGAAAAGTGAAAGCTGGAGCGTAGGAAGGTTTCCTAGTTTCTTCAGATTACATTCTCCTCTGAACAAAGCTGACCCTTTGAGGAGCCAGCGTCACTGTTCCTACAGAACACGCATGGGTGGGAAAGGCTGAGGAAGGAGCCCACAGCAAGCAGAGCTTATCATGATTAGAACATTCAGGTCAAGTGCGCTCAGCCAACAACCCACACAAACCCCACAAAAAGATAATAAACAGCCAATCTGCATGCACAAACACTATTCACACAGATTTTATCCTTCCTGTCACTGCATCACGTAAGCATATAGTGATGGAGAAACATACAGAGACCACCTTTTAACACTTGCTCTAGCTCTGCCTCCTTCAGAAGACTGGGGTCTCAAAACCCAGATTTCCTGCTGTACAGCCACTAGAGCAGCAACGCACAAGAAGTCTCTCTGCTTCTGTATGTCTCATTCTCCTGAGAACTGCTCTAAGTTATTCACATCAAAGAAGGGCAAAAACTATTTGCTTCTGACTGAACATTTCCAACAAAAAGTTCAACTGTTTCCAAGGCTAGAAAATGATACGTTTTAAATCACACTACAAATCTCTGATGAATCCCCTGAAAAACTTTTTATCCGTGAATTTTGAGGAAGAGGCTTGAAGTCTGGCAAGAGGAAAATTCAAAGCAGGAGCAAGCCACAGGAAAAGCAAAAGTCAACCTGACCAAATCTGGGAAACTGTTAAAACCTCAGCTTCATATGCAGCAGACACTCACTAGACTTTGGAAGTTACATTCAGTAAAGATTGTGGGCACAGAGCACACAAGGGATTGATGGAGCTCAGCTGTGAATCGTGGTCAGCCATCCCACTCTTCAGACACAGTGGAGCTTGAGGTGGCTCAGCTGTGTCCCAGGTTTGCCCCATACAAGAGGGCCACCTCCTGCAGAGCCTGGAGATCCTCTCCAAGTACAGCACTCCCACGAGTGTCCTCTTTAGCACTAGCACATTAAACGCAGTAGGCATCTCTAGTGCTCTGTGCAGAGCACACTTTGGAAAGGAAGTGAGGATGAAACACCGTTGTCACGTGTCGGCACCTTCCACTACTTGAACACGTTCAGATGATCTGAAAATCACCACCTCTGCCAAAACTCTAAAGATTCACTGAGCGTGTAGCACGCGTAGTCATCCTCTCTTGTGCTTTCAAATGACCTATCTTATGGGCAGAGGCAGCGTGACAGGTAGCTGCACGATTCAAATGTGGGCTAGTCAAGAGCAAAACCTTGAAGATGAGGGAGGTGGGACGGTTGTGATAGCTACAGGACAGGTAAAGGTATATGAAATAAAAGAATTAAAGTGACTGCAGTCTGGGCATGATAATATCCTGCAGTCTGTAGATACAAGCAGGCATGGTTCTTGATGCACAGAATGGGTGACTCTCAACTAATAAGCAGCTACTTTATATTTCAGAACAACTTAAAGAACAAGCTACAGCTGCAGTGTCTGATGCCAGGTGTTGCAGGATCTCTGTTTCTTCACAGATAGGTATGCAACAAATCAGGCAGACGATCACAGGACAAGAAAGACCAACTTCTTTATTTAGAACAGCTGAATGCTGGTCTGGAGAACTGCTTGCTTTTCACAGCATCCCATTGAGAGACTAGGCAAGCTATTTATGCAGACTTTCACCATAATCATTAATTGTATTTCTCTTTTGCCCAACTTGAGACTATGGGTCCTATTAGCAGAGAAATTGAACATTTGTGCCTGCAGCAGAAGTTAACAAGAGCTCTTCCACAACACTGTTCAACAGTGTGGTATAGCGCTAGGTATTAGGAAGAAACAAAAACTGACATCTCAAATCAGGCTTTCAAAATTAGTGGATACTTTTCACATTAACCTATCTTTCCTCCAGTATTTTCCCTAAAAGATATGAAGGATATGACTAAAGCAGTTTGTGTAACAGATTGTGAAAATAAATTCATTAAAATTTCAAGAGCGCTCTGTTACTGCAGTGATGGAGTAATGTGGTAAAAGTACCACATAAAACTCATTAACTGCTTTTGCAGTAGATCTCCAGTAAATGAAGTAAAAATGGTACAGACAACGAGGGCGGAGTTGAAAGATGCTTTTTGTAGAGTTGGGAATTGTGCATTTATACTGAAGGAACAGCAACTATCATATGTTATTATGTAATTAAAGACTGTATCATAATGTTCTGCTTTAAAGGATAAGAGTTGACATCAAGATGATAAATTCCTAAAAAAAAAAATTTAAGTTTTGAGTACTCAATTTTGCATTTAAGAGACATTATTAAGGTTCCAGTGCAAATGTAATTCTGCATCTGAACGTGTTCGAGTAGTGGAAGGCGCTGACATGTGACAACGGTGTTTCATCCTCACTTCTTTCCAAAATGTGCACTGCACAGAGCACTAGAGATGCCTATCTGCGTTTAACGTGCTAGCGCTAAAGAGGACACTCGTGGGAGTGCTGTACTTAGAGAGGATCTCCAGGCTCTGCGGGAGGTGGCCCTCTTGTATGGGGCAAACCTGGGACACAGCTGCCTTGTGCATAGCTGAGCCACCTCAAGCTCCACTGTGTCTGAAGAGGGGGATGGCTGACCACACTTCACAGCTGAGCTCCATCAATCCCTTGTGTGCACTGCATACAGACTTTGAGGCACACCAGCACCTCAAAGAGGAGAATTAGAAACCTACATTTGATTCAGCAGTCCACCACAGGAATCAAGCATGAAGTAGAACACAGATATGACATGCTGTCCACAGCAAACATCGCTAAAGAACCACTGCAGTGTTGTCAACTATATGGAGCTGCTTGAAAAAGAGGTAAGGAGGAGAAAGCTGTGTTCTGTGTTGTAGCTCAGAGTAGTGAAGGCAGCTACAGCTAAGGCTGGGTCATTTTATGTCGGGATGTGGCAGAGACCAGAGGACAGAATCAGCTATATCAACAATGAATGTCAATTTTCTACCATCACTGGAAAGCGAAAACATTCTCTTTCCATGAACATTCAATATAATTTACCAGGACATATCACTTCTCATATAAAAGATGTATCAAAACTACAGTAGTTTGCATTCTCTTTTGATGCATCACTCAGTAACAACCGAGCTACGCCACTGTCACTGACTTTCTTACTCGCACAGTTCTGCAACATCCCAGCTTCCTGTTAACCAGGTAAATCGTTCAGCGGACTGCTGATTCATACAGATTTTAGTGCCAGTTACACACAGACCTACCAGCCTTCTATCCCCATTCTTTACCACCAGTGACCACACCTCTGTTATCAGGTGGTTCAAGTATGGATGATGAAGGCTGATGAAGCAGATTAAAGCTGAACACAAGTGAAATAAAGGTGGCATCGGTGGGCTTGGGTAAACAGCTTAAAGAGTTTGCATTCACTGTGCCACCTTACTTCGATATTTCAGCCTGTAGATAGAGAGTGTTCCTGGATTCTGGGTTAAAGCCAAGCTCCCACAAAGCAGCATCTGTGTCATGCTTCCTACAGTCACCAACTGGCTTGGAGATTCTGTCCCAGGCTCTGAATTTGGATTGTGCCAGGTCTATGATATTGCTTCAAATGAGCTGCCAATTGGTCTGGCTAACTTCTTCCCAAGCTTGCCAAGGAATGGCAAGTTTGGCAACAGGCAATTTTAGCCAGGCCTCATGTGTTCAGGGTAGGTTTCTCTAGTATCGGTCTTACTCCTTCATGTTTTGGAAAGGAAAATTTCATTCCTTGGGGGAAATTCAGTTTATAGATATAAAAACACACCCAAATGCTGCTTGCTATGCGTTATCCCCCAAAGCATTCTCCATTACTGAGAAAAACGAATCAGTTAAGCACTGGAAACGATACACCAGTGTGTTTGCTAGTCTGACACCGGATGAACAGGTCACTTCTCCCCCTTCCCAATGCCTTCCCTACTGCTCTTAGTCTGCATCACTTCTTTATGGTATCTTCCCCCAGGTGCGCTACACTATGGACAGACAATGCCATCTTGCCCAACTCATGAGATTTTTAGAGGAAGCTCTGTTAGTAGAGAAGGCTGAGAGAAGCACTTTAAAAATGAAATCTAAACCTACGCTATGCAAGATCCAAATTAACAAGGGCTGACAAGCCAGTTCTTTCTGCTTCAGCTTCAGCTTTCTCTGCAAAAACTACACTGACATAGAAAGTAGGAGAGAGAGAGTGATTCTACTGGTGCTGTACATAAGACAAGTTCTCGCTTGCAAGATGTGCAAGGACAGCATTACATTTTCTATCACATTTTACAGATAATCACCACAAAACGAAGTGTCTGATGAACCTCAGTTCTTCTCTCAGTCAATCCTAAGCAAACTTATCTACAACATGAATATAATGTACATTCTCATATTGCAGAAACAGTTGTATTAAACTGCAACAAATTGTGACAATTTAATCAAACTGATTAAACTATTTAAAATAAACCTTAGATGCGAGTTGAAAGGTTATTTTTTGTCTATGATACCTGTTTTGTCTCTCAGCTGTTCAATAAAAAAAGTTCAGCCTCATCGAACTATTCTAATAGGTTAAGAGTGACAGAACCCAAAAATATACATAGACATGCTAAATTCCCAAACTGTTGTCCCAGCTACTACCCTTATCCCTTTTCTGACTGGCATGGGTTTTAACAAATAAATCTTTGACTCTGCTGAGTTGATGATAGCCTGGGAAAAATCTGCTTAAGCGTGCCTTCTTTAAATATGAACACATCACCTGATGATGAGAAGTCATCCCTACTTCCTTTCCTGCTTTCCAGGTATAATAAGCATTACAAGGAGGTTGGAACTGTAGAAGTGCACATACAGAGAAACTTCTATAATATACTTAATCCAAGAAGTCCATAAGAAAGAAAATTATAATAGAGCTCTTCCAATTTTAAACTGTATACCCAAGCAACATGTCATTTAAAATATGAAAAGTGAAAACTGTCAGAGGGGACTTGATTCAAAAGAGAACAATCTTGTAACCTGTGAGTCACTATTTCAGATGTATCTGGGGTGAGAAAGTCTTAACTGATAAGACATTTAATTAATTGCCTCTCTCACAACTGATTTGACTAAGACCTAACTCATTTCCTACTAGACAAGAGTCTACATTACTAATAAACAGTCATTGCTCAAACTGATACTGCTGATGTTTGGATACACTCCACCATCTGAGCGTACAGTGGAGAACAAGCTGTCCTCAAATTAGGAAAAGGCTCCCAACTCGGAGTTGTGGCCCTATAACTGAGCAACATGGAAACACCTACTGCTGTTCACCTCGTATTTGTTCAGTATACGACAGGAAGATTTCAGTATGCAGGGCTGTCATTATAGATCAGCTTTTTTTTTTTTTTTAAATCATGAAATGTATTCCATTAAAACTAGTTGGTTGACAAGCAGCAACTATTGAAGCCTGGTTTCTACTGGACTTGTATCCTACAGTCCTGCACTCTTCTCAAATTAACAACAGCTTGTCACTGTCCTCTATAAGCTTGTGCCATAAACCCTCCAGTCCCTCTCACATTTCCACATCTCCCCAAAATTCCCACACCTTTCGATCCTGTCCCTCAACTGCCCTACTGTTTTCTACATTCCCTAACCTCACCAGCCCACAGCATTGCGTGCTCCCTCCCATACTTTCTCCTGATTACCCTCAGGACAAGAGGCACTAATTACCTGCTGCAGCCTGTAAGAACGGATCACCTGGCCAGCATGCACAAGCCAATTCACCAGTTAACAAGTGAAACAGAAGACCACTGTTGAACTCCTGCTGCACCTTCTTCACCAAGAAAAAAAGGTGCGCGCTTATCGGAGGCTTCTCTCCTCCACCCAGAGGTTGATTTTTGTGGAACTTTAAAGAGCTCTTGAAGAAAACTTTGGGATTCCTATCCCACTGTCAAATTTGGCTGAAATCTGCTGAAGTTGTTAAAATTAAATTGATAGAGTGATTACACAAGCTTTCTTTCCTTTGAAAGTAGGCTTTAAACTCATTAACACTCTTACTTATGTCATCCCTTCATTCCCATTCTTCATTTAAAAATAACAATTCTATTCTACTGCATTAGCTTACATAACCCACCCCTGAGCTGAAATACTTGAAACTTTCAGGCCATATTTATTAAGTGCATGTGTCTATATGTTTGTCCAATTTAAGGTGCTTGGTATTACGAAAAATATTAGCGAGAAGATAGGCGAAAGCAAACAAGCATTATTAATGGCTATCCCCCAAAGTTTCTGGACTGGTATCATTGCATGCAAGAACTGAACTGCTTTTTCTCTAGCGAGCTGTCAGCCGTTCTCATGGTTACTGATCTAGGAATTTGCAATGACAGGTCACAGTTATGAGAACGAGTATATTTATTTGGCATGTTTCTATCTAGCAAGTAACATTCTCCAAATGAAAAGGAGAAGAAGCTGCTGCACATCATGCTGGTTATTCTCTGTGAAAACCACTTTTAAAGTCTCTCTGTCCCAACAAAGAAGGTGATAACCAGACTTACATAGTTCTTAAAATTGCTCATTCACACGATGAAGACAAAAATACATCTCTTGCACTCTCTCCATTACTATAAATGGACCAAGGGGGCTTTCACTGAAAGATTCAACTGCGTATACACACTTTCCAGATGGTGTGAAGCAGTGGTAGAAAAAGCATGCTTCCCATCTAAATGGGAGAGAAGGCAGGAATGTTAACTGTTGTCAGAGGATAAAATCTATTCTGTTGATTTGTTACTTAAAAAATAACCAATATTTTTTAAGTTAATTGCCAAGATTTGTGAAGCTCCAGATACGACATTACACAAATTACATGTACACCAATATGTGCAACTGGTTTCTACAGAACCACAAGTTCAGCTCACAGGATAGCAGAACAGGCTTCTTTCACACTTCAAATTGTTCGTTGTCAGAGGGGCCTTTCTCCAAGAGATCCAGGGCAGTTCAGTTTCCAAAGCTGCTGTTAATTACCACAAAATGAAGCATGGAATTTGTGATGAGGAAGTGAAACACTTACCCACCAACTTTTTCTCAAATGTGGGCCTGCCTAGATGCAAACAGCACTTAGTCCCTGCAGAGCCAGGCTGGAACTGTACTGTAATTGTCAGCCGTCAGTCCCAAGGTATTCACCGTCTCAACATGGACCCTACCAGGGCCAGGGACTACCCACGTACTGCACACAGCAAGAAACAACAATTTAAGGCTGTCACGATGTGCCAATTCATCCATGCCAGAACACTCCACAAAACGTTTAACTGAACCACTCTCACTCTCGGACAACTGCCTGTCTGCCCAGTGAGCTGCCAGGGAGAGCAGTCTTCCAAGGCGCGCAGTCGGGGACAGTGCTGTGAGGCTCATTGTCCCACGATTTAAGGCCCGGTAACTCCTGGGCAGCAAGCTCTGTATGTGCAGTGCGGACACCAGAGTCCTTTGTGTTTCACATGGGCCTGCACAGGAAGCTCAACAACCCATGCAATTTTGAAGACCCAACTGGGTCTTGACTTCCAAGTCAACAGGAGAGAGGCCTCTAGCTGAGAAGCCTGGGAGGGCCTTCCTCAGCTTAGGTCTCAAGTTCCTGCGTCTGCAGATGGCAGCCTTGAAGCCCTGATAACAGGAACACTATCAGAACTTCTGCTCCCACAGTTGAAGACCTGGGCAAGTTTCCAAGGTTCCTGCTAAGCACTGGGTAGTGTGGTAGGCTTGACAGTCCAGCAGTCCTGCGAGCCCTGGTCTGAGCTCAGCCATAAGGTGCCAGGCTCCATATTCCTAACATCTCCTAACATAAAGTCTGAGGAAATTCTAATACGAGGGAAACTTCAAAATGTCACAATTTCTCATGAATTAG
This sequence comes from Anseranas semipalmata, assembly GCA_013399115.1. Taxonomy (NCBI): domain Eukaryota; kingdom Metazoa; phylum Chordata; class Aves; order Anseriformes; family Anseranatidae; genus Anseranas; species Anseranas semipalmata. Next base: position 323,869 of record VXAA01003474.1, read on the forward strand.
GGAACACCAAGTTTGGCCCACCTCTGATTTCAATTTCATGCTGAAAATCTCTAACCTCTGTGTTCCACTCTGAAAATGAACCTTCATCTGTTAAAATACATACACTAAACCAATAAACATGAATAAAACATGCAAGTTTACCTCTAAATAAAATCTTCAAAATACAAAAATATTCCCCAAGTTATCCTAAAATGTCTAGTTATTTTCATATGTGCATGCCTGTCTTGAGCCTAAAGCCTTCCATTCAAAACACAGAGACTTACTCATCCTGCCTCAAGATTCATTACTAGAAAAGATACATCCTGTAAAGTTGAATCCCCAGAGACTCAAAGCACGTGCTGGCATGCTATTTACTCTGTTTCAATAAAGAAACAGTATCTGGACAACCCAGTGTAGAGCTGGCTAGTATCAGAGTATTGCCCAGTACCAAAAGACAGACCAAAAGACAAGAATCCAAAACTCCTGGTCATCCCCAGGAACCAACAAGCCCACAGGGCAGCCACTTGAGATGAAGAGCAGTGTGCGTTACCAAAGGGAAAAGAGCAGATTCCTGGGATCCAAGCTCTCAGTGGGTAATGCAGCGAGGGAGGGATGAACTACATGAGCATGCATTGAGCAGATGAAAGATTTGGCCCATTTAATTTATTAGGCAGTATCTTAAGTTGTTGATACTTAGTGCTGCCATTTTAGAGTCTGAGGTACAAGTCCCAGCTCTGGCTTGCCAGCTTGCCGCAGAAGTGATAACGAGATGAAGAACATCCATCAGAATGGAGGCTCTTGGTGGGCAGTTCATCCCATCCCCCCCCACAGGTGTGGAAAAGTAACTCGATCGTTAAAATCAATTTACCAGGTGAGTGAACACCTACTTTACCAATGAAACATTAAAGAATACTGAAGCTGCACTGAACTTGGGAAACCTGCACAAAGCTTTATAAAAGACTGAATTCTCATAATACTATTAAAGTTCTCAATTTCCCACGCACCTAAATGAATAGGACATTCTATCAGAGTTGAAAATATTCACAATGTGGCTATTTTTGCCTATAAATCATGTGTAAAGCCTTATTTTTAATTTAAAAATTCCTTTTCTTGTCATTAAAATGTGAACAGAGCCTTCACCAATTTTGCACAGTGCCTAGAAACTTCCAATAATTTAAAAGAAAGTAATGCCATTCACATCCACTTACGCTGTATGTTTTAGATGCATGCATGTCAGACTACAGGGGGAAGACACAGTTCTAATGAATGACTTAGGATTCGATATTGTATACAATACCAACGATTTCCGAGATGCACAAGCAAAACCTTAAAGGCAGCATGGTTTCTCACCTGAAGAATAGTTTTTGCCTCAATCTGTGTTCACAGACAAGTTAGCAGATGTTACAATGCATTCCCAAAGTTCTCTGTATTGCTAATGTTATCAGTAAATTCTTGCTCCCTACTTACCACGCATGCGCATCACAGCTTGGCTTACCTCCACGCAGTTCATTATCACACCCACTCGCCCACTGCAATAACAGGGATGTTGAGTCAAAGGATCCAACAGCCCTTTTCCATCTTTAGTTTCTATTCTTCTGCTATTTTCACAAAACCCCTACTAGGGCAGCACATAGTTCAGAAAAGAAAGGAAAATGGTGATACAGTAGTGATTGCTTCCCTCTATAGACCAGTTTCTATCTCAGAATCAAAAGTACAAATTAAGTAGTATTATTACAGGTTTCTTGAAACTTTTTCTCCCCCCAAACCAGGCCACAAGTTGATGCAAACAATACCAGTATTGCGCACAGCATTTTAGCTTCTGTACTATGTGTCCTCTAAAGTAGTAAACCCACAATTACCATGAGAAAAGTCCAGCTGGAGGCATCACCTACAACTAGCATTACTTCTTGCTTATGTATTTTTTTTTTCCAAAACATATGTTCTGCTTGAAAACAATTCAGTGCCAATGTGTTGGCAGTAGAACAAAAATTTAAGTTATGGTCTCAATAAAGGTAGGAGGGGGAATTTGTTAAAGCAACATATTTCATTTACAAAACCCCAAGAAGCATATTATAGGGCATCAGGCAAATATATGCTAACGATCATGAAAAAAAACAGTTAACTATATGCCTTTAAAAGCGCACTTCATGGATGAAAGCTGCCAAATTACAGAGGGGATTTACTGAGAAGAATGTGTTACTGCCAGAATGGACAAAAGCATGCATTCTACCCATTCCAAGCTCCTCCCCATCTCCTGTCATGCTCACAGCAAGAAGCAGCTCAAGAACTGACAGCCACAGACTCCAGGATTGAAAGAGACAAAAAAGAAATACCTGCTGGTAAATGCCTGGAAAAATGTTATTTTGACGATCTAACAAAACAGGCTGGAAAAAAACTAGCAAAATGCCCCCCAGAATTCTTGGGACAGCAAGCACAGTTTCACAGGAAATACAGCACACCTGACCGGGTTTTAGAAGGGCCAACATCCAGAAGCATTTTTAAAATAGGAGCAGCAACCTGCATAGTGTAATGCACTGCTACTAGCCCGACAGAAGTTTCCCACAGTTTGTGTGGAAGGGGAAACAGCAGTTTCACCCCAGCTGGATCACAAGCCTCATTTCAAAGGGAGGTGCTTGGCGACCCCCAGGCACCTGGCACTCGTGGGCAAGCCCCGCACGCTCAGCGCGGTTCAGGAGAAGCCTCTTTTTTTTTTTTTTCCTTCTGGTATGTTGTCGTCGCCGTTGTTCCTAGTTACAGAGCCTCGCGGCCGTAGCTCCAGGGCCGCTGCCGCCAGCCCCGCGGGGAGCTCCCGGGGGGGCCCCGCCAGGCCGCCCCCCGTGGGCAGCGCGTCCCGGCCCGCAAGGGCAGCGAACCGCCCCCCCCTACCTGGTTGGTGTCCTCGCCGTGCTCCAGGTGCACGATGCCCTGGCTCCTGCCCTCCGTGTCGCTCAGCACGTCGTCCTCGGAGTCCTCGAGGAGAGACGAGGAGCCCGTGGAGGAGAGCGAGGAGGTGGAAAGCCTGCGGGACTGCAGGTGCAGCGAGCTGTCCGTCCTCAGCCAGCCGCTTTCCGGGTGCGACGGCGGCGCCTTGGGGCTGCCCTGCGCCTCCTCGCTCTCCTCGGGGG
>VXAA01003474.1:327726-356161 GCA_013399115.1 Anseranas semipalmata
GGGCGGGGGAGCGGGCGGCTTTTGTCGCCCTTCCAGGGTCCCTGCCCTCTCGGGCCGTCCCGGGGCGGTGCGGGGGTCGCCGTGGCCGGGGATGAGAGGGCGGGAAGCGGGCGGCGAGCGCGCTGTTGTTGTGCGAGGGCCCCGCGCACCGAGTCAGCCCCGCTGAGGCGCGGCGGCTGAGGGTGCGCCTGGCGCACGGGAGGTGCCCGCGTACCCCGCCGGCCGCGTGTCACGTTTCACCCTCCTCAGGCGGTGCTGCCCGCGTTACAGAGGCTGCCGAGCAGATCTGGGCTCGTAGAAAAACCTGAATTGTCTGTCTGTCAGCACTTTGCCTACCGAGCTGTGCTTAATCAGGTTCTCCTAAGCCCCGGGTTGCTGACATACCCCACCCGCCTTTCCTGAATGAATTTCTTCATATAACGCCCCCCCGTCTCTTTACTCCTTGCCCGCCTCCCACTCTTTACCTAAAATGTAAGCATGCTGGGCTGCGACATGTGTTGTAATTGTAGGTATTAAGGCCTTTGGAAGAGGAAAGGCGTCCTGCCGCAGGGTTACATCAGCTGAGATGATTAGTAAAATTAATAATTTTGGAACCGACTGCTAAAGTCTTCAACTTAGTTTTTGCTCATTTATCTCATTGTTTCCCTGTACTCTCCCATCTGTCTCTCCCATCTGTTGTCGCTTGCCTGGTGCTCAGGCTGGGAGCTCCTTGGGAAGGGGGCTGCGCTCGCTCCACACGTAATGCACTACAGCCACGGCTGGGCTCCTAGGTCCTGCCACACTGCGTACAAGTATTTGTTAGCCCGTCTACCTGCTTTCAGGTTACTTGGTTGCAGTTGGGTATTTCATAGCCCGATCTCACAGATAGTCTGCACAACGTGCGTTCCCACGAGGTGGCTGCCAAGCTGCTCTCAAGCACAGAGCTTGCAAATGCCCTGGAGCAGACTTGAAGGCAGCTGGGGAACTCCATAAGCAAAAATTCAGGCATCTTTAGACACTTTTCTAGAACTAGATGCTGCCGAGGGGTATGCAGTGGGTGAGGCAGGGGTGACAGCTACCCCAAAATTATGTACAAACACTTACCAGTGAAGCACAGAAGAAAATGGTTGGCAGTGCAGCATTTCACCAACAGAGAGGGACAAAACCAGCACACCTGTGGGCAAGTGTTCCCTCAGGGTAGACAGGAACAGGTTTGAGTTCTTTCTGAAAGAAGATAGAGTCACCACTTTTATTATGAACTGTGTAAGTCATTTCAAATGTTATAGTGCAGAAAGGCAGTCTTAAAATATGATTAGGCCTCATACATACTGAAAGTCATAATTTAATTGAAAGCGTGATTTTATAGTCGATGGCTTTATAAGAAGACTCAGTGATAAAATTATAGTTACAGCAGAAAATACAGTATCCAGTTTAAAATGGTTGTAAAAGATTCCACATGCACAAGTTGGACCCACTTAACTCATTTCTGTAGCTGTGACAGCTTCTGTCTGTAGACAAGCAAGACAGAAAAGGAGTTTATTCAGAGGACAGAGGGTAGGTGCAGGCTTCCCCAGGCCACGCAGGCAGCCCTTCTGCAGGTGGAAGGACAGCTTAGCTTCCAGTGAGCCGTTGCTCACTCTGCTGATTCTGCAATTACAGGATTATGTGTGGTCTATGATTAGGAAAACGGGTTTAAATGGTCTCCTTATTTAGGAAACCTGAGCTCTCGCTACTGTTCTGAGACCACCAACTCACTCTGCATAGGGCTAAGATTAGTTAATTGTACCATTATAAAATATAATATAAAGGATTTAATTTAAACTAATAAAGATAGATACAAAATACACCCAACACATTTAATTTTAATCAATTGGTACATGTATAAAAATAGAAAAATAGCATTTTAATAATATCAATTAGTGGCAATTGGTTGGACAGGATTAGCTAATAGTTAGCTGCTTTTATAACACATCAGCTTTGGAGAGCTACTGATCTCCGAAGTTTGTGTAAGACTTTTTTGAAATCTTTCAACAATACCAGGAGAATGAAGAAATTGTTCAGTCAGTCAGGTATCACTGCATTAACTTGGTGATGTACAGCTCTTTTACAAAAAGGAGTGGTGATTGTGTCCTGATGGGTGAAGTGGTGATGACTTGTGTTTTCCACTTGTGAAATGCTGCATTCCTGAGAGCAAAAGGCTGTCAACATTCATTAATGATGCTTGGCAAGAGCTAAATCTGATAAGATACAAATATGTGTGTCCCTATTTTACAGATGGGTAAACTGATATAGAGACAGCAAATGAGTTGACTGCAGACATGTAGTGAGTCAGTGGCAGAAAAGGGCGCTTCACATTTGCTGCCTGCTACTCTAACCACCAGATCACGTTCCCACCTCCAGGGGTAATAAGTTTGTTTACTGCAGTCATTCTGATTCATATTGGTATTACCTCTTACTGCTGTGGTTTCAAATTTCACACAGTCTTGCTACAAAAAAGAACTTTCTGTCTTGCTTTATATTGGCAAAAAAATAAAAAAAAAAATAAAAAAGACTATTTCATTCCAATGAAATTCTTTCTAAACATTGTTATCATTAATATATTGCTTATTTTTACATCCTTTTAGTTTGCATTCTCACAGAATGTCTAAGCCTTGACAATACAACAGCAAAAAAAAAGATGCTATGGGCATTTCTAACAGATTTGAAAGATTTCACATAGAAAAGAGTTTAAACATGATCTACAGGGGAGCCTTGGGCTTAGTTTGGCCTGCTTAGCACATAGAAAATACCTCATTGCCCACGAGACTTCACGGACAGCTTAAAGCATGACAGCTGAGAAACACCTCACCTTTCGATTCCAACCTGAGCGTGGCCTACAAAGACCTCAAAAGTAGTCAAAAGTTGTGATTTCGGGTGTCAGTTTTGGATGCAACAGATAAAGGCAAGACAAGGTTCATAAGAAGTTATGATACCTCTCTCAGGACCAACCGATAAAACTGAAAAAAAAAAAAAAAGAAGGANNGAAGGAGAAGAAAGAAAGATGGGTCAGCTTTCATATATGAAGACCCTTTTTAAGTACTAGAAAAAAGGTACCCGAGCCTGAAAGCTGGTCTGGTCTAAGGGAGGATGCTGCCCTGCCCACAGGCCCTTCGTGCTGAGGCCTGAGGTTCCCCCCAGTGGCGGAAGCTACGAGCACAGCTCCCGGGAGAGGAGAAGCGACGAGCGGCGGCCGTTTTTGTGTTCCCCAGCCCTGCTGTCAGCTCAGCTGTGATTGCCTGTAGTATTACACCTGAGCAACCCACAGGCAGTGAAAAGCTGAAAAGTGACCTGAAAGGGGAATCCAAAGCTGCTGGGGAAACACAGGAAAGATGCTGTTGGGTTTAAGCACTGGAATAAAGTTCTTTTGGATGCAGATTCCGAGGATATGACAGATGACTTAGACGGGAATACTGAGATTTGAGCAGATCTTCAGCTACAAGGGAGCTGTAGTGTTTTGGTGGAAGTGAGCATAGTTGTGTTGATCTCAGTGTAAGGATCAGATGAACCTACAGGATAGAAACAGTAAACTGTGGAGGTCCCCTCGTGGCTGAAATTAAAATTACATTTCGGAATCATATTCCTGAACAAAAGTACCAGAACTATTCAGCTGCCTCACACACTCCATTGTAAGGGGGGAGTTAGTGAGGGGGAGAAAATACCTCAAGCAATACGCCGGTGGCCCCTGGAGAAAGGGGCTGGAAGTGTCTGAGATCATCAGGTGACAGCCCTGGTGGTGAGAAAAGACACAAGGATAAGGCTGGGGAGAAGGAAGGCGTGCGCACAACACCTCTGCTACCAAATGTCTCACAGCGGTCCGCTGATGGATCGAGCACAGGGTTGCTCTGTAGGGAAGTACTACGGGAGGTAAGAGCTCCACTGGAGGTGGAGAGAGGAGAGGTGGCAGATGCGAAGAGAACAGCAGGGAGGAAAAACTCTTTCCTCCCACATCTGCTCCAACTCATCTGCAGACCGTTCCTGTGCTTCATTATGAAAAGGGAAGAGTAAGGCCTTTTCTTCCCGCTTCTCTCTCAGCCTGTCACCACTGCTTTTCTCCCCAGCACTCCTGCTGCTGGCCTCAGCCGACATTCAGGCAACAGAATATGATGGGAGGAGAAGAGGCCCCAGGTGTCCTGTTCTGTCACAGCAAGCGTGTGCTGAAAGGAGCAGCCAGGGGAGTAAGTGGCAGCAGCAACACTCACTTGTTGGCTTGACAAGTGCATTGTGTGCTTCCTCCTTGGAGTGGCTGCAGGTTGGTGAGCATCTAAGATGCTCACATGGTTTCTGCTTGTGTTTCGGCTGTTCTCAGCTTAAATAAATAAGTTTCCACTTTCATGACTGTCATTTTGTCATAAAATCCACATGAAACTATAATGACAAAACAAGAGGAAGTTTTGCTGTTGTATGTTTGAGATTATTAAAGGAAGATTTCACCATAACAACCACGTTCTCCATAGTTCCCTGCCAACTGACTCTGAGAACTTCAGCATGAACACTTGATTATAAAGATAATTCCTCCAGTGAAACCACTAATGAGCTTTATGCTTTAAGTAAGCACAGTTGCTATTTTTGCCTAGCCATGTCTAACATCCTCAGATCATGGGGACTTTTTGCCTCTGCTTACAGAAATGATTACATTAAATTCTGGAGATTTACTCCTGATTTATAATAGTGTAAATAGGAGCGGAATATGTCTCATTCTGTACACACACACATTGTTTCAAGAAGTTTAATTTCACCTGTTCACCCTGCAGCCCAGGGGAGTATTTAAAGAACAAATCATGCTATTTCCCTATCAGATAAAATCAAAAGACATCTCAGCTAGAGGCTATCCCAGTTTTAATACATTGAAAAGTATAAATTATAAAACTTCTTCAGATTTGCAGAGAAAACTGAAAGTCTGAAATAGTATCACTAGTTTAGATTTAAACAAAGATTAAAGCAGAATCTAATGTTTTCCACAGAAAGCATCATTAGTAGTATTTATTCCAGCAATTAATCTGGTATGGTAGCTGAACTGAAACGGTCTTTTTAATGATGCAAGTCATTATACAGATGTGGTCAGAAGTTTATATCCCAACAGTCACAGGGTTTTATTTCCCTTTAAGGGGGGGAATTACTGGAGAACTCTTAAAACTTCTTACTGAATCAACTGAACAGCTACGTGAGTAAAGACTTATTTGTCCACACAGTTTGTTTTGCCAGTTCGTTTGACAAGTCAAAAATCAAATATATCCTGTAAAGTCATAGCCACACTCTAAGATACTAACGATGCCATATGAGTGTGTTTTAAGGAAAAGGCAAGCAGAAATAATTACTAAGCAATGAGCAAGCAGTTTAGTTTAATGTGAAGGTCTATTTTGTGCTTGTGCAAAATTACTCAGAGTGTATTTTTTTAGTTTTCTAGGATATAAAGGTGCTGTTTAGCATGAGCTAATTGCAAATTAGTGCCAATCTGCCTATAACAACGTTCACTTTTGTTCTGCCTGTTCCCAGCATGCCTGTTGGCACATGCGTTTTCCCAGCTGTGCAGACTAGATCACGGCATGATGAAGAGCTTGTCAGCGGTTCTTACTCCAAGGCTCGACTATTCGCCCTCTGGGATCAACTGGGAGCGGCGCCGCCCGGGCCCGCCGCTCGGCGCGGGCAGAGGGCACGGCCGGGTGCGGGCGCGCTTCAGCACCGCGGACAGCGCCGCGGCGCTCGGCCCCACGGCCGCACCCGTCCCGCGTGGAGCGCGGCCCCGGCTGCCCGCGGGGGTCCCGAAGAGCGCGGCGTGATGGTGCCGGCCCTGGGAGGCGGCTGGAGCCGCAGCGGTGCTCAGAGCACAGCCACGCGTCGTGCTCGCGCTGGGTGACGTTAGCCATGTCTTTGTCCAAAACGGAGATCTCGTATTCTGTTGTCACCCACGAGTCCCCAAAACTACCGGTTCTGCCTCTGAGAAGTGTCTGATAGGACCCTTAAACAGCCAAGCGATGATAACGCCGTGACCTTAATGATGCTGCGAATGCAGGCACGGCATAACCATTGGTGCTGTGTAACCAGTCACAGTAGACAGCCTGATGCTCTAAATGTTGCAAGAGTAAGTCAGTATGAAAAGTAGATAAAGGAACATGCAAAAAGTATGATGTTGTTCTTCCAAACTTTTTCTGTGGTAAGGTGTATGATATTTTAATTACCTTTTTTTTTAAAACAAAACAAAACAAAAAAACAAATTGAAAGTAAAGCTGGTAGTAGGCTGAATGGGAAGTAATTTGTGACTTCTGCATTAAATAAATGTTAACTCTCAATTTGTGCTGAAGTAAATCAATAATGGGGACCATTAGAAGTTCTACTTTCCCTAGGATCAGGACCAGCCTTTGTCTTTTTTTTTTTTTTTAATCAGATTTCAAATTTCTCTGTCTTCTCCTTCACCCCACTGGGTAAATTCTGAGATTTCCTACACCATTGCTCCGATAGGTTTCTTCAGTCCCGTATGTGACAATAAACTACCCAGGCAAATAAACTACCCTTGATGCAAACACTAGTGCTGCCATATCTGTATGCTGAGTTTATATCAGGCACTTTAGCAATGTTTAGGCTATTGCTAAAGCACAGAGTTCTCTTCAGTAACCTAGACTGGGATTGCAGATCATTAGATTGGGTTTCCATCTCTCTTTCTCTTTCCAAAGCAGCAAATTGCTGGAAAAAGACACAGAAAGCAAGACAGGATTAAACCATCTATTTTTCTTCATAAGAAACTACACTAATATATTATAACCCAGGAACAGTCAATCTTTCAGCACATTCTCCTGATTCCTCTGATAGAATAGGCATTTCAGCAATCAGGCATATCTCCAGCCCTCCTGAATCCATGGTGCTTTACGCTGTTTCATCCCCAGGTTTGTTTTTGAAGGGACTAGTTCCACAGTTTGTCCTAATAAATGGTAAAAACCAAATAGTCCCACAGAAACACTAGGAAAAAAAAAACACATACTTTTACTGACATTAAAAAACTGTTAACTTCATGAAAAAACATACATCAAAACAAAAAATGTCAAGGATATTTTCTTCCTGTATCCAATACGCTATTTGCCATTTTGCAAAGCTGCACAATGACCAGACAAGAAGCAAGGAATCCCACATCCTTTTTGAAATTGCAAGAAGATCTTTGCTTCCCCAGTGGGACTGTTATCAACCTGAAGAGCACTCTTTGGTTTTAGCTTGATAATTTTATGTTATTTTATTTTATTTTTTAGTTGGGAAGGGTGACTTTTAATTAGTTATCATGGTTACTAACTAGAACCTAATTAATTTTTTCTGTACATCAGTTGGAGGAATTATGAATCTAATCTCACTTAAATGTTATTCAAGTACTCACTGAAGGATTTGAGAAATTGCCTTATGAGGACACAAGCACATTCAGAAATGGAAACACTGGTCTGAGAAGTTATAGGAAGACTGAAATGAAGTGTCTGGAGGTTTGTTTGCAGGTATTGATTTTCATCTTAAGAACTGCATTTCCCTCCCAGGCAGGTTTTGGTCATTTTCATGAAAACTTTCTCCCTTTGATATACATGCATATGGATTCCTGGAAAGCAATGTTATCTGCAGATTTTATCATGCAAATACATCAACAGAATTTTGTCTGAGATTAATAGTAGGCGTATTGAGCTGCATTTTACACAGAAAATGCTTAATGGCAGGTTGTATCTTCATACATGACTGTATAACATACCTTATTGTCCAGATGATCACATGAAGATCAAAGTCATAAAGAGACATTCAAAGAGGGTGAATGGATAAATGTCTTCCTGAAACCATGGTAGAGATGAATCAAAGCACACAAAACAAAATGCCTTTCCAAATACGGGCAACTGAAAAACATCGAACCATAATGTTGTTAGAGCTTAATGAGGGAGCTGATAAGGCAAATTCATAACGCCATATTTTACTGCCCACTTGCAGGAAAAAAAAAAAAGGCGATAGTAAGTTTGCACTCTGGAAGAAGCTAAAGCTAAGTGCCACACAGAAACAAGTTCTTGCTGGAGTGGAACAAGCTAATTTCCAATGTCAGAACTTGGGCAGCCTTATACGTGTTAGGGCAGAAAGGTTTGTGGCAAACTGATGAACAAAGTATGGGACAAGAAAACCGCTTGTGGCCAAGATGGAACTGAATTCTTGTTCCAGAGAAAGAGGTAGAGAATCAGAGGGAGAGGAGGAGAGAAGTAGACGGAGAGAAAGAACAGGCATGATACTCTTGAGATACAGGATTTTAGGTTAAAAAAAAAAGGATTGAAACACGCAAGACATCACGTACCTCTTCAGATATTTCACTCTTGCCTAGCCCCCACTTCACCGCCAGATGGCCCCATATGAACTTGGATGAATAATTGGTTACTAGCTTCAAAGGCCTACAGGCGTTTGAATCTGTTTAATTTCCAAAGCTGCTAGGTGCCAAAAGCAGGAAAAAAAATCTCCAAAAGTCCGGCCATATGAAGCTGAAGAGTTTGAACAGCTCCAGGTTCAAAAGCTTGTATTAGAATCCAGGTCTCAAGTCCCAGGATGTCTGGATGTAGGACCATAGTTTGGTCTTATAAAAAAAGAGGTTATGCACTAGTGTAATGATAACAATAAATTCACAGTACAAATGGGAATATAATATGGGACATACCTGATTTCATTCTTTCAATCTATGAGCATTCACAGGGTCACAGGATTGCAAGCAGCTTTGGGCATCACGCTTCAGGAGAGATGGAGAACACCTGGAACTGGAGAGAATTCAAACGAGAGCAGCGAAGATGAACAAAAGTTCTGTGAAACACAGCCAGGGTGCAAAGCTTGAGAAAAGTGGCTTGCTTAGCTGTTGAAAAACAGCTTTGTTGGCCAGCTGCAGGCAGCAACTGGTATCGGTAGCAGGGCCCTCAATTAAAATCAAGAATTTTAACAGGGGGCTAGGACACAGATGCCATGAGCCAGCACAGGAAAGCTAACGAGTCCTGGCACAGACAGTCTCCTGAGGTTACCTTCAGGCCCACTTGCTATGACTCCTAGGAGGTTTCTTTGCAGAACGATTCAGGGGAGCTAACAATTACACATATCAGTGGAAAAGCACTGAATGCTGATTTCGACACCTGCAGAAATCCCAACAAAAATTTCGCTAGAAAAGGTGAAGTGCAGTGTATCTGGCATCCAAGGCCTTTTGACAGATGTTGGTCAGATGAATATAACCTTAATTATAGAGCAGAATTTAAGAGACAATGAGACCTTGACGAGCCAGGGTTTATTGCAATCAGCCCCACTTCAAGGTGGGGCACAGTACCAGGATGCAGTCCCCAGATTTCTTGTTCCAAACTCTATTTCTGGCCCTCACTGGTGTCCCAAAGGTTCTTGCACACTTCAGTAAGAGGATTCTACTTGGGCTTCCCAGCGCTGCTCCAAAAGACAGAAAAATCTTTTAAACTCATAAAACCCAAGGTATATTAGAAAATAAATTAGGAAAAAAATAAAGCAAAGCAATCAGGAATTGCAATTCATAGTCTTCACTAAGACTGCAAGACTTCATATAAAGAATTTATAGAACAGCTTCTATACAAAATAAGTAGTTAAAATAGCTATTTCAGAGAAGTTATTTATTTATATTATCACAATTTTAGAAAGACTAAATATTCTCATCAAGTCCTAAACCTGCAGTTTGCAGAATGTGGAGGCAAAAGCTGTTTCAGATAGACACAAACAAAATCGAAAAAGCTGAGTGGAATAAAAAGCTTTGGCAGAGGCTGTAATAGATGCCTAACACATTGCACGCAGTCAGCTGCCAGCAGTGAGACGGGGGACCCCTGAGAGTCACGTGGCGTGTAAACAAGAGCAACAGGAACCTATGGAGCAAATCCAAATTCTGACAGGGCATACAGCTAAATAGGTGTCTAGCTCTGCACGGCAACAAAGAATACCACTACATATAAAAGCATCGTTATGACCCTTTGTTTAAAAAACAGAAAACCTAAAGAGCTCTACATGTAGCAATAGTTGCTATGCAGCAGTGCAAAAACAAGCAAGCAAACAAACAAGCAAACAAGCCAAAACCATAATCTCAGTTGTCCAGATAGGAACCTAACGAACAAACACGAAAAATGGCCTTCAGCACTGCGTATGTTTCAGTTACTAAGCCGTACCAAAAATCTTCAGGATAATAATTTGCTTATATTAATTAGATTGATTTTTCCCTTGTTTTTCTTACGTACGCTGTCTTTCTGAAACTGGATGGACCTGGAATCCATTTTTTTAATGGCCAGATGTCAGGTGGATTCTCTCCCTGCTTTACTACTTTACTTTTCCATGCCTATCGATAGCTAGACGTGGTTCCTCAAGGGGCTTCTTTATCATGTAGAGACAACCGGTGACAAGTCTTAAAAAATCTCTGGGGGTAAGCAAAATTCAACCTGCAAGAGAATGATGGCCCCTAATGAAGGACGGTTTCCTGTCCCTTTTGGTTTATAATTAACAGAGGCCTCTGAGATTTGATGATGTTGATGAGCCCCAAGTTAGCTTTCTCCCTTACCCACTAAACCTATCTGAGTGGAAGATGAGCCTATTTTCAGGGGAAAAAAACATGCCTTCAAAACTTCCTTCACTTCATATTTACATCTCACCTTATATTAATATCTCACTTGTGGAGCAAGTGCTCCAACAACTTTCTCACACAAAAAAGCTTTCTTACAATAGTTGCAATACATCCAGCTACTCGCACCTGGCAACAAACCATGCCTAAGTCAGCATCTGCAGCACCTGCTTGGTGGCCCCCAACTGTGGGAACTCAGCAGGAGTCCACACATCCAAGTCAGGTGAATATTGAAGGAGGAGTCTGGGAAAAAAGGGTGGACAATGCAATCAAGTGAGGTGGGAGTAGGGATATTAGTCATAGGTTTGTAAGTATAAAAGCTTTCCCCATGCTTCTGCTAAATCATAGAACTACAAACTGGAGTATGCCTACCTGGCTTCAGGTACTTGTGCTAAGTTCTGCTCCAAACTCCAGCCACTGCTGAACTGTTGTACCTTTGGTGGGACACCGCAAACAATGTCTAAGCTTAACAGTATCTCAAAAGAGTGGGATAACGAGAATTTTTGAGAAAGCCCTTTCCTCTCGCTAAGCATTGGTACATCTCCAGGAGAAGCTACAGAAGGATCCTGGAAACATAATGCAACACAAAGAAGTGTGTTAGTAGTTGTGAACAAAGGTGGCACACATGGGTAATGCTGAAACAGTGGTTGTTCCTTTTCACTGACCTGATCCAGGGATGTGTCACTCATTTTGGATCTGCTGATTCACAGTAATTGTAATCAGTATACTGGCTGAGATTTATGAACACCTGACCTTTTCCTTTAAAAATAATTCTTACTAGAAGCAGCATTATAACTGTACACCTATGTACATTCGATAGCCAGTCAAAACTTTGAAGAGGACTTCCTGCAATTTCATGCACTTTTATCAGGTAAATCTCTGCCTATTTTGATTTGGTTTGGCTTACATTACTTTATGTAAGCTATATAATTTCTTAACTTTTTTATTTTTAAATACTACAGCATGATCTAGCATATAATTCTGGGAGGGTGCTAAGTGGTATGATAGGCACAAGCCAAGAAAACCGGAGATTGTAGACCTTACAGCTTTTGACCTATTAACAGTCTGAATACAGAAGTAGAATCACCTTCTAGGAGTGAGCTGTGTCACCTAAGCAATGACTTGCACGGGTTGAATTTCCTGGTCTTCCCCTGGGTCAGAGGACATTTCTGTGTAGCAGCAAATACTTGAAGTTTTTTTTTTAAGTGGAGGAAATGTCTGTTTGAGGGAACAACTGGTGACATGGTGTTCATTGCTGACATATATTGATAAACCATTGGATCTGTTATACCTTCACGAAGAAAGTATGATGTCAGGTTTGTGAATATTTATCCTGAGAGGACATGTATGCAGATATCCACGAGAATGGGAAAGTTCTCCCTTATTTCCTCACTGTAAATAAGAAGACTTGTAGGAAAGCTGTAAGTTTGACTTTGCATGATTTTTTGCTTCTCTTCCTTTTCCGGCCTACTTCATCTTTTATCCAAGCTGGAACATTGATTAATACTTGCTAATTTTTTCAACTCTTTAAAAATCCTGTGAGACAGCTTTATATTAATGTACTGAAGCAGAGCCAAGTGGCTTTGTATTTATTGTTGTCTAATAGCTTGTGGCCTATGTTATGATTTGATGGAACAGCCCTAAGCATACTTTTTTTTTTAAAACAGATGCTACTGAGAAGGATGAACAAATACATTGATATGTTAACTCAAACCAGTTTATTATAGTAATTAGAAATAAAGCATAGCAATGGTTAGATTATGGACAAATATAATAATAAATCAGAAGATGAATTATGGCATCTCCCCACCCTTTCTAGTCCACCCTGGGGCCTGAGCCCCTCTCCTTGCCATGCTGCCTCTGCCCCTGCTCCCAGCTGCAAGCACCCACCTTCCTGCAGGAAAACGTCACTCAGCGCTAGCGCTCAAAGAAGCTCCCTGGAGGTTCTTCTCTAGGCAAAGGCAGGCCAGCTCGGCTTGGAGCCTCTGTTCTGGACAGTACACTTGGAGTGAGGAGAGTACAGGAAATCTCTCTCCCAGGTTTATCAAGAGGTAATTGTCTTCTCATTTTCACCATAAAGTTTAGAAGTGTCTTGTAGTTCTTGCTGGCTAATTAAGATAAGGTCCAGAGCCTTCATGAGCTTTTATTACACTGCAATACTAAGGATGAAATAACGGTAAGTCCTTTAATTGGAAAACTTACAAAGCCATTTAGCTGAACTTGGCAAGGGATGTGAGGAATAACAAGAAGGGGTTCTACAGATACATAGGCAGGAAGAGACAGGCCAAGGAGAGTGTTCCCCCTCTGATAAACGAAAAGGGAGAACTGGCTTCCTCAGACATAGAAAAAGCTGAGGTACTCAATAAGCGCTTCGCCTCAGTCTTCACTGGTGGTCAAGTCTCCTATGTCTGTCGGGACCCTGAAACTCAAGGAGAGGGTGAGAGGAGCGGACTCCGTCCCACTGTGACGGTGGAACAAGTCCGGGACCGCCTAATGAAGCTGGACGTGTATAAGTCCGTGGGGCCAGATGGTATACATCCCAGGGTGCTGAGAGAGATGGCTGATGTGGTTGCCGAACCGCTCTCCATCATATTTGAAAAATCATGGCTGTCGGGTGAAGTCCCTGGCGACTGGAAAAAAGGAAACATTACTCCCATTTTTAAGAAAGGGAGAAAGGAAGACCCGGGAAATTACAGGCCGGTTAGCCTCACCTCTGTGCCTGGGAAGATCATGGAGCAGATCCTCCTGGAAGACATGCTAAGGCATGTACGGGATAAAGAGGTGATCCGGGACAGCCAGCACGGCTTCACCAGAGGCAGATCTTGCCTAACCAATCTGGTGGCCTTCTATGATGGAGTGACGGCATCGGTGGACAAAGGAAGGGCGACGGACGTCATCTACCTCGACTTGAGCAAAGCCTTTGACATGGTCCCTCACCACATTCTTCTCTCTAAATTGGAGAGGTATGGATTTGAAGGATGGACTGTTAGGTGGATTAGGAATTGGTTGGCTGGTCGCAGCCAAAGGGTTGTCGTCAATGGTTCTATGTCTGGGTGGAGGCCGGTCACAAGCGGTGTCCCTCAGGGGTCGGTCTTGGGACCGGTGCTCTTCAACATTTTTATTAATGACATAGACGACGGAATCGAGTGCACCCTCAGCAAGTTTGCGGACGACACCAAGCTGAGCGGTGCAGTTGATACCATAGAGGGAAGGGATGCCATCCAGAGGGACCTGGACAGGCTGGAGAAGTGGGCCCAAGAGAACCTCATGAGGTTCAACAAGGCCAAGTGCAAGGTGATGCACTTGGGCTGGGGCAATCCCAGGTACTTATACAGACTGGGAGAAGAAGAACTCGAGAGCAGCCCTGCGGAGATGGACTTGGGGGTCCTGCTGGATGAGAAGCTGGACATGAGCCGGCAGTGCGCGCTTGCGGCTCGGAAGGCCAACTATGTCCTGGGCTGCATTAAAAGAGGGGTGGCCAGCAGGGAGAGGGAGGTGATTGTCCCCCTCTACTCTGCTCTGGTGAGACCCCACCTGGAATACTGCGTGCAGGCCTGGGGCCCCCAGCACAAGAAGGATGTGGGGCTCTTGGAACGGGTCCAGAGGAGGGCCACTAAGATGATCAGAGGGCTGGAACACCTCTCCTATGAAGAAAGGTTGAGGGAACTGGGCTTGTTTAGCTTGGAGAAGAGAAGGCTCCGGGGAGACCTCATTGCGGCCTTCCAGTACTTGAAGGGAGCGTATAAACAGGAGGGGGAACGCGTGTTCACACACGTTGATAGTGATAGGACAAGGGGGAATGGTTACAAACTAAGACAGGGGAGATTTAGGTTGGATATTAGGAGGAAGTTTTTCACTCAGAGGGTGGTGAGGCACTGGAACGGGTTGCCCAGAGAGGTTGTGGATGCCCCGTCCCTGGAGGCATTCAAGGCCAGGCTGGATGTGGCGCTGGGCAGCCTGCTCTAGTAGTTGGCAACCCTGCCCAGAGCAGGGGGGTTGAAACTAGATGATCTTTAAGGTCCTTTTCAACCTATGCCGTTCTATGATTTCTACATTTAGTGAAATGAGCCCTGTGGTTCACTTGGGGAATAAATAAGGTGGCTCAGTCTCCACTGATAGCATATAACAAGTCACCACTGTTTGCATTAACTCTGGAACATTGCGGAGCTCTTTTGTACTCCCACATCGCTGCACAGCAGCTCTGAGGGTGGGAGGATGTTGTGGATGGATTATTTGCAAGCTCACAGAGATGGAAATGTGGTGAACAGGGTTGAGCATGAAAAGATGCTTGCAGGGGAATGTTATAAGAGCCTTTATAAGGTGATAACCATTTTTTCTGTTTTGCAACAGATAAACTACTATTCCCATTTTGTTAGCACGGGTAATACACAACCTATAATGTTCTTGTATGATACTACTTTCTAAAACATCTGATGTTATATGTGCACACATGCACACACACATCCTCCAAATTTTTTTTCTTTGTTGTTGAGAACCACACCAGCTAAACAGCATTACAACAGCCAGTGGTTTGTGGAAGTGTGCTGTGTATAGTTTCCTCTAGGTAAATGCCAAGTCTGAAACTCTGTCGTGAATAGTTAGAGGTTTTTCTACATCAATAGATAGTCTTCTGTTACTGACTAGTATTTGCAATGAACGAATTCATCCATTTTCTGTCACCACTGTAGAAAGAATATGTGATCTTGTGTGAAAGAGGAAATAAGAATAGAAAGCCACTCACATGTAACAGCAAGAAACTGGTGGGGAGTGTTAGAGTACTAGAGTACTGACAAGTAAAGACACCTGTCAAATTTGGTCAGTTCTTCACAGAACTTCACAGTTCTTCATCACTTCTTCAGACCTTTCCTAGGCTGGCTGATGGTGCCAGAAAATCAAAGTACCTTTGCTGAAGATTACAGCTCCAGAGGGATCTATCATGCAGAAGCAAGTTAAAGCAAATTTTTTTCTCCCTCTTCTTCCTCTGCATGATCTGGCAAAAGATAGAAGCAGCACATAGCTGCAGATGGCTCTGATTCATGAAAGAGACAGAGACCACATCCCTCTGCATAGCCTTAACTTTGATGGGAATCATTTCCAGCTTCCTCTGCCTCAGCACAAGTTAAACAAAAATAAATCCATGTGAAGCATAGGGTTTCCAGGGAGGCATGAGCAATCCCATGTTGGGGGATAGAAGAACTGTGGGGACACCAAATATGGTGATCCAGAACGAAGAGTCACTCTGCAGAGAATCACAAGCTATCTAAAACAAAATATATATATTGCTGTATTTGCTTGGTCTTCTCACTTTGGATCCTATTTATGAAATACTCATCTATACAAGAGTTGCCAGATATACTGAATGGTAAACTTGGCTTCATGTACCATCTGCCATTGAGGAGGGATGTGCACACAGCTTCTTCTTCTGCCTCCACCTGTCACTGTGGTCTCACTGTCTCCAGTTGATGTTGATATATCACTTCATCTTCCCTCTGGGGTAGATCACCCCTGAATCCCACTGCGTACACATGGAGCTCTCCCCACAACCCTCTGACTCAAATGCCATTGCATATCATTCCATACCACACTCAGGTAAGTCCCCAAGGCTCCTGGTTTCCAGCAAGCACAAATGGGAAAAGCCCAAACACTGTCAACCCTGTGCTGACTGGCCAGTCAGTCGGTTGGTAAGTGCTTTTGGAGAATAGGTAAGAGCCACATTTCCACTATGATTTTATATCCTGCACCACACACATTGTATAGTCTAGAAGGTACTTCTAACTACTTCTCTAAGAAAGCTATTTTTCAGAACTTCCCTCTCAGATCAGACCACAATGCTTACAAAGGTGGTAAAAAGAATCAGAAGATTTTGAAGAGACGTAAGGGAAACCCTAGCTAGATTGCTGCTAACTATGCTGCTTGAGGGAAGAGACTGGTGGGCTGTGACGAGAGCACTGCCAGAGAGGAATATAATCAGGCATTAAGTTCTATGTAACACAGCTCCAAATGTCTGAAGTTATTTGCTTCTTTCCTACAGGATTCCTTATTGAGGCTTTTATAGACAAAGAGTGGTTTGATGCTAAATAAGATTATATATTGTTTTATATGTCTTTTTCTAATAAAAAATTAAAATCATACATAAAAATTATGTTGTAAAATACTCATTGTGAAAAAAAAAAAACAACATTCTTCATCCTTCTTCTTTCTCTTACTAGCAGACCAAAATCTATCATTTATAAGCAGTCTTCATGAAGCAAACACATCCCAGTAATGATCAACAGAAAGAAAATCATTTCTTACAGGTGAAGCACTGTACTATAGATCATGGCAGGGATTTGTTACAAGAGTGCTTATGATGAATAAAACCATGTCTCCAAACACCAGTAAAATCTCAGCAGCAGTCATAAACCCATCTATCAAGCACCTGTGAGGACAAGTTCAGCCCATTTTGTACAAATGAAAATAATGTTCTTTGATTAACCTACATTAACTTTTCAGAGAAAAATAATCCTCATATTTCATAGTATAGTTGAACAAGAGAAAATCCATTTGATACAATTTTTTGATCTTCTCAATTTGTTCCGAGCTCAATTGTCTGAGGTACTCCAAGGTGATATCACCATTAGTTCGTTTCTCTGAGCCATACCTCTTCAAGCTGGGGTATTGCAGGCTCTCTGGTGCACCTATTGCCTTCAGAACGTGCTCAGAATCTAACCCGAGAGTTTCATACTTGCCCAGAATATCATAGTGAATGTTGCAAGGATCACAGAGCAGAAACATTGGTTTCCAGTGAATGTCAAGAGTATTTGGTGGTTTTGCTATAATGAAGTTGACAAATTCCTGGAAACTCACTTTTTCAGAAGAATTTTTGTTTTTCCTGAACATTGCCCTAATCTCATTAGCAACAGTGATACTATAGTATGGCTCAGAATGCAGAAGCTTGTCTCTGTAAGCTGAAACCAGCCGTTCCAAGGGATGTCTGGTGAACATCACTTTGGTGTAATTGTTCAGAAATCCCTCTTGAATGGTGGGAGGGTAAGCGGTCAGCCTTTTGATCAGTGAGGTTTGGTGGATGTGGTCATGCTCAATTTCAGAAGCTTCCACATTCAAGCCTGCCTGGAGAATAAAAATGGTTCTCTTCCAGTTGGAGCAGCCTACCTTGGGCACCTCACAGTAGGTAAGTTTATGTTTGTGCTCCACAAAAAGCTGGCTTGCAACATGAGAATCCAATTTGCTTCTTAGTTTAAGAAGGTTGTTCTTCTGGCAGACAGAAGCCAGTGTGTTTTTGCGATCATTTTGGATTGTCAGCCAATCTTCAGTGGGACCAGGAAAAGAATCTGCAACAGAGGATGAAATTTAAACTGTTAGTGTGAAACTGACTTAGATAATTCTTTTTCTTTGCGATGATCATAGCAATCAAGCTATCTCCCTGCACACAAAAACAAATAAGGATCTTTTGTTTCCTGTCACCCGACTCTACTACAGCAGACATACAACAAACTAGCCTGTTTAGCGAAAAGTTCATTAAAATGAAAACTGTTAATGTTAGCAATATTACTCTAAAAAGAATGGATGTTTAAACACTTGCAATATCAAATGCTTTTTGTAGTGCTCTTCTCCCGATACATTACTAAGACAGCTATCACAGTGACAAGGCCTTCGATATTCTCTTAACGGTTTTTCTTACTTGGGCTTCGTAGTTACTTTCTAACACATTTAGGAAGGGTGGATCTGCTTCTAGAAACTGTTAAGTTCGTAAATTTTTTACTCACCCATTAGATTTTTTTGTCTTGTACAGAAAAATCCAAAAAGAAATATCCCAAAAATAAAATTTGGGAGAAGGAAAATTAACGCCTTCTGATTCATTTTACTTTTACAGGAAGGAGGACGATGTGATCTCTAAACTGGAAATCTGCCTTTCTGTCAACAAGGAAACATAAAACAAGTTAGGTTTTGTATGACTGATATAACAAAGATGACATGGTATTTTCTTACAGAATTTAAGACCGCAGAAAGACCTTTGTGTCCTATAGAAGCATGCTTTGATAACATGCAAACATTCTCCTATGAAAAAGACACACCATAATTACACTGTGAAACCAAACAGGTAAATAGTATGACCATAGTAAAGTATTAGAAGAGTTCCCCCTTTCTCAGAACAATGGACTGTGCATCAGGAAATACTCACTTCTCATAATTTAAAGCTGGTGTTCCTGTCAAGTAAACTCATCTACCCCTTCACACTGTGCAAAAGTAACAGCCTCATTTAGAATTAGAGATGTGTTTTAAAAAAAAAAAAAAAAAAAAAAAAAACTTGCTTGTTAGAGTCTGAGAGTACAGTTTTCTGTAACCTGCAACAGGACTAACTGCAAGCCTAAGGATGAGATTCTTCCCCTCCTCTTTGCCTGAAGCTTTCCAATTCATAAAAATAAATCAATATTCACTGCAGCAGAAACTCTTCTACATTCTATCAGAGAATTCTAACTACTAACAACTGATTAATTCTCTCATTCTCTCTCTGCTAAAGAGACTGCAGAGTATGCATGTGCTGCTGTTGCTGCTGCAGCAGAAGTGCCCCAAAATGGTGCATCGTGGCAGGAAGCATATAGAAGGAGGGAAGGCCAACGCAGTGCAACACTCAAGGCATTCCCTCTCCTCTACTCATTTGTTATGTCCTCTTGCACTTCCTGGAGATACAGCTCTCTAAATTTCTCCAAGCAGTCGTACTGTGTTGCTCCCCTTAGGAAGCTCTTCACCATCACACTTTTAATCACTTTTTATTTGAAGTAGCAAAATTAAGTGCAAAAACATAACTGCTTGCAAACTTGACTTTCTATTTCTGTCCCATAAAGCGTGCACCATCAAAAACTCAAGTAACGTTGGCTTTTTTGTTTTTTTGACTTTTGATTTTTCACCCCGAACCTGCTGGCAATGAAAACAATAATCCTCACCTCATTTCTTGAGGCTATGACTTCGATTTTTTTGTTTTACAAAGACGCAACGGGACCACTCTGGAAGTTATTTGGGGTACCCCCTGCAGTGTTGATGTACATAAACCTCAGCTGCCAAAATGGAAACAGGTTTTCTCTGTGTTCTGAGACAGCAGTAGATGTATCACTATTATACCACTGAAAATGCACTTGCACACAGATACTCTTTCAGGGCTGAGGGGTGATTATTGTATAACACATCATTACCAGGATTATCTTCACACTCATACAGTTAGCAGCATTACTAATAATTAATTCTCTCAGTGTAAGCATGAAGAAGGATAACTGTTTACTACCTCTAACCTCTAAACATTGACATGAACAAATCTGCAGTCACGTATTTTAACTATTTACTTGTGTCTACATTAAAGTGTTACAATATTCATTCAAATGAACACAGTATTTTAAATACTATGGTATTTAGCCAATATTTTTGTATTTTCTTGGCTGCAAAAGACCATTGTGAAGACTACAAGAAAATGTATGTATTGATCTTTGACCTTTAACCTTTTCTTCACTGTATGTGAATTCTCCCTTCATCGTGTGATCTATTGACTTTTTATGCACCAAGCACTGTTTTCAAAGCCAGCTGAAGTCAGTCAGATTGGTCATTGATCTTAGCAGGTTGAAGACTGAGTGATTCCATTCTTATTTTTTATTTTTTCCTGAAGTGGTTTAAAGACCACACCTACAATTTCACACCATGTAGCAACTAAAATAAATGAGACTACACAATTTTGTACAAGGATTCCTTGTTAGAGTATGCTTAGGAGAAAATCACCTCAGGGTAGTTGTTATCAGACCCGTCTCGGGAATCAGAAAATTTACCCTATTTAGATATTTGTATCATTTATATATGTTAAATGAATATAGGATCTGCCAGAAGGCACAATTCATGTTGAAACGTGTCAGTGAGTCACCAGAGGCAAATGGGAGAGAGCTGCCTCCTTGAGGCAAGAAGCTGTTTATGTGCTAGTCAAACACAGTAGACAACTCCTCTTCTAAGACATTTGAATATTTGTGGAAGCAAAAGAATCCTTATTTTCATTCAGGAGAAGAGCCAGACCATAAGGATGAATAGAATAAGTTCCAAGGTGACAGCCTAAATCTGTCACTTGGAAATCTTCAAGATGCAGACCAGCTGTATTAGCTAACATCCTCCATCAAGAAGTGAGTGAGGTCAACGTGATGATTTAGAGAAGCTACCTGAAGGTGAAGTCTGAAGGCTGCTTCTCAAGGTGTCTTCTGATGGAAGATCCCGGTATGGAGTTCTGTGTAACACAAGGTCTCCAACGATGCAAAACATCTAAGGACAACCTGAGACATAAGAAGGAAAGAAAATTCCTAGAGCCATTTTGTCAGAAGAGGGATAAATCACATGAAAAGAAAAAAAGAAAAAAGAACAAAAAATATACCTTTGTGATACATTCACAGTGTCAGTAGATCAAATTAACTTTTTCTTCTATTTCTTCACTTACTGCTTTTACAAATATTTGTAATTGTGTTATCTATTTTAGAGGCAATGAATGAGTACTTTTGTTTGCATTTTACCTCATCCTGCCTTGAATTAAGTGTTATTTAAGGTAAACAGGCAACTACAAGGCATTCATCAGCCAAGGTGTGGTGAATGTATCAACACAACATCTCTGTAACAAATAGTCTAGTTCTGCTGTACCCAAAGCGTAGCAGGATGGGCCCCCACAGACAAGGTAGAAAGATAGTACCACAGTGCTCAAAAAAAGGTGGAAACGTCTTCTAGTGAAAATTAACAACAAGGAGTCAGAGATCTAAACATCTCTTTGGAACTAACATATCCCAAAAGCGATAAGAGTATATTAAAAACTAAATACAGAGAATTAATCTGTTTTGTTCTTGTTACACATTGTAATATTTTTGTTGTTGTTGTTTATTTTGTTTCTAATGAAAAGCATAAAACTTTATAGGTAGATAATAGATAGAAAATAGATAACAGCCTTACACTGCACTGTTGTTTTTCACTTGTTCTTCAGACTACATCATTATAGATCAGTATACATAGCTAGCTACCACTTAACATTTCAACTCTGCATGTCTTACTGGAGTCTGCAGATTTCATCAGAAATTATTTTATGTTTTTTTCTTGGACATTAATAAACAGTAAACAAGGTAGTAAGAGGAATGGTCCTCAGAAAACCATTTCTTGCAGAACCCTTTCAGAAGCATTTCTACCAGGTGATGAGATTGAGGTCTGTCAGTTAACCAGCATTTAATTCCTTCCATGTGCGTCCAGCTAACTTCAGAGCTTTGTAGCTTTGCCAGAACATGTTGCCAAGTCAAATGCTTTATACCATTCTAAGTCTACTATATCAATTTCATTACCTTAAACAACCAAACTAAACAAAAATAGTCAGTCAGTCTGCATAATACAGTTTTTATGAGAGCGCAACCAGAGCAATCGCTCAAGCCAAGAGTGGTAGCAAATATAGCATATTAAAAAGTTTTTATGAGAACACAACCAGAGCAACTGCTCAGACCAGAAGTGGTAGCAAATGGGGAACAGATTACTGTAGAAAGTGGTGCTAATCATCTCATGTGCACGTGAGACAGGAAAAAGGCCTGAAGCCCTCAAAAAAAAAAAAAAAAAAAAACCCACCAAACTTATTGAATTCCAACCTTCTTTGCATTGCTGATAATTCTACAATCTCTCCCTACTAATCCACTGTTAAGATTCTTTCTTTGTGATACATACACAACATATAACTGAACCAAAAAAATTGTGTCAAGTTGTTCACACTTTTGTTCTTAATTCTGCTGGCCATAAAACACTCTTTCCATCCTTTTTTCCTTCAAGAAATTTATTACAATTTTCTGCATGTAATTTAAACTTTCTACTTTTCAACATCCCCTTTTTCTGTGCTGGGTATGGAGGAGGGGTCTGGCAACCCACTTGCGCATATCTGCTGTCTGCCAGCCTAGTTCATTTGACCCAGTAAAGCTCTGTCTCAATGATGGGACTGTACTTTTGCAGGGCTCTCAAAAGTGTTGTGAATATGTCCAAGTTGCCAAATATATTTTTCCATTAAATCACTTTCTCTTGGCTCATTTATCTCATACTTGCTTTCTGTTTCGTGATACTAGACCTACTGCAACCATCTCATACATCTGATAGGGGTCTGGACTTTAACTGCTCGTACCATATGTAGCTACATGACAACCACTTGCAGCTACCCAACTTTATAGAACCAACTCTGGTTCTGCAACAAGTTCTTTTTCCCCTGACCAAAATGAGGTCTGATGTTGAATCATTAGTATTCTTTCAGTTGGGAAATACTTAAACAGTCCAAAGATGACTTAGTGCTAAAATCATGCGAGTACTTGACCTAGCATATCACACACAGATTGAAGTTCTCCCTCCTGCCATGCAGGCTTATTCCTAGCACGGGCACTGAAGGAGTAGATTGTTGCTTGTAACAGGTATCACTGGTACCCCATCTTGCCCCTGAACTGCTAAAAGAGTGATTCATAATAGCATTCCCCAATTCTTCTCCTGAAACTGTGGAACCATTTTAATTGAAAAAAAAAAACTGCAGTTTTGAAAGTTTTTTTTTTTAAGTATTAAAAAAAATCAGTCTGAAAAACAACATTGTGATACTTTTATAAACAATTAGAAGTCCTATAATTGGAAATGTTGCATAACATTAACTCACTATGTATTACCCAAGCATAGAAATACACACATACAAATGTGTGTGTGTGTGTATATATATATTTTTAAAGTATATGTATATGTGTACATATATATATACACATATATGTATAGTTCAGAAACACATTAATATCAGTTACACTGGCATATTATTTGCTCCAAGTAAACTAACCAAGTAGGTTGATAAGCCTCCTGGTGATAAACTTACAAAGGTGTGTCTCAAGCTACCTTTTTGGCAAAGGCAGACCTTGGTCACAGCTGAGCATATGGGTGAGCTTCTGCACTCTACCCGATGATAAATTGGACTTTCCAGATTAAAAGAATGAAATGGCAACAATACTTACGTGTGTTCCTGATACATTTGAAGCCAGAGGTGAAAAAAGGTACCAGTAAGGCAGCTCAGTGGAAGGCAGGGAAAATCTCTGTGAACAGATAACATTCTCAGCAGCTGGGCCACATTCTCTACTTAAACCCTGTTAATCCCTTCAAAAAGACAACTGTAAATACATGCATACCAATATGTACATGGGTACATAGCAGGAGAGGAGGGGATGACGTGTAGAAACCCCCCAAACAGCCAGTATAAACATGAACAGGAAAAACAAGCTTTACTAGACACAGTTCTGAGCACTTTCACCATTCCATAATGGTGAAGTGCCACTCGCTCACCCAAATCTACAGCCTCCCCATTCCCATCAAACTCATTATGGATGGACAGGAAGGAGGGAGAGCCCAGAAACTGGAGTCCCAGCAGGCAGGCTTCCCTGCTCCATGAAGAGGAAAATCATTAGTGGATTAGAAACTTTCATCAGGCTGCAGACAGCCAAGGGCTCATTGCACGAAGGACAATCTGATCTGGATCATTTTGCTGACAAGAGCCAGGGTCTGGCATCATCTCACTTGCAGCAGTAAGGGCTGAAAGGTGTTAGAATCCTAGAATATCCCAAGTTGGAAGGGACCCACAAGGATCATCACATCCAACTCCTGGCTCCACACAGGACCACCCAAAATTCAAAACATTTCTGAGACCATTGTCCAAATGCTTCTTAAACTCCAGCAGGCTCGGTTCCATGACCATTTCCCTGGGCAACCTGTTCCAGTGCCCGACCACCCTCTCGGTGAAGAACCTTTTCCTAACACCCAGCCTGACCCTCCCCTGTCACAGCTCCATGCCATTCCCTCAGGTCCTGTCACTGCCACCAGAGAGAAGAGATCGGCGCCTGCCCCTCCGCTCCCCTCGTGAGGAAGCTGCAGGCCGCCATGAGGCCTCCCCTCAGTCTCCTCTTCTTCAGGCTAAGCAATCCAAGTGACCCCAGCCGCTCCTCATACGTCTTGCCCTCTAAATCTTTCACCATCTTTACTGCCCTCCTTTGGACGCTCTCTAATAGTTTTGTGTCTTTTTTAAATTGTGGCACCCAAAACTGCACACAGCACTTGAGGTGAGGCCACACCAGCACAGAAAAGAGTGGGACAGTCACTTCCCTCAACTGGCTAGCAATGCCGTACTTGATGCACCCTAGGCTACTGTTGGCCCTTTTGGCTGCCAGGGCACACTGGTGACTCACATTCAACTTGCTGTCAACCAGAACCCCCAGATCCCTTTCTGTGGGGTTGCTCTCCAGCCTCTTGTCCCCCAGTCCATAGGTATATCCACGGATTGCCCCATCCCAGGTGCAGAATCACACGCTTGCTTGTGTTATGTGAGAACAGGTACAAGCTCAGTGGGGGAAACAACATAGGACCTAGACTGAGGGCTACTGAGGAAGAGGCTGATAGGGAAACCCTACAGAAAAGCACACTTCACTGCAGTGAGGCACATACAATGTCACAACTTCCAACACATGCACACAGCTAAATTTAACTCACCACTGTGGTCATCTCAGGCCTCTGTTACTGCACCGGGTTTCTTCCTGGCCTCAGCAACTGCAGCGCTACCTTCCTCATGGCCAACATTAAACTGTTCGTTATTCTCACTGCATCACCATTTTATGTCTACCTTCTAGCTTCTTCTCCATTTCATCCCATGTCATCTGCCTGTCTTGTCTTCCAAGGCTTTTCTTTACTTGTCAGTTCTCATGCAGTATTAAAAACTCAACTTTAACTTCTAATCAGTCATATTGCTAGCCCCTGCTAAAGAACAAATAGCTTCTGCTATTTCCCCTGCAGCCTTCCTTCTTTGAAAGGAGTTTCTGAAGCACCTACAAATCTAGCATATTTTTCACCCAAAATCACTCCTTAAAATCCTCCTTTTCTGAGATGCCAACACCAGTCAGGCTGCCAGTGTGCTAAGACTGTTACCAACCAGCACACAAAAGAGCAAGCAAAAAGAAGAGCCAATTCAGGGATGAAAAGAACCAAAGCAAGGAGAAAAAAAAGAGGACATGGAAAAAGGCAGCACAGTCTGACAGAAAAACTCCCAAAGAGGCAGGGGCTGTAACCTGAGGACGAGCAGAGGAGCTGGGGCCATGGGAAAGAGAAACACTGTGTAACCTGCTCAAATGATGCTGTGGGAAAGGAAGGCTGAGAAAGGGAGTGGAAAAGACACAAAGAATAATTCAGTGAAGATGCAGAAGAACAAATTCAAAAGCAAATAAGTACATGAAAGAATATGCAAAACAATCCCATAAGTTACCATAGACTTTTAAAGAGGAATGATTAAATGCACTGTGGTCATGAACACACACCTTACTATAAATCTAAACTGTCACTGGTTTCCTTCCTGTAGTTGTAGCCAGAGAGGCCACGGGGATTTTTTTTTTAATTAATTAATTTATTTATTTATTTTAAGTATGGCCACTTCCTATAGATACTGCTGGGGAGTGGTGAGGGACAGCTCTTCCCATAGGGATGGGCAGCTGGGAGCCAGTTGCAACAACAACATGGCCAGCACAGCCCGGCCTCACTGGCCCAGACCCATCCCCACCACCCCCGAACAGGGAAGACCTGGAGATGGTGGCCATGTTCAGCCAGGAGACCAGATCATCGAGGAGGGCCACAGTGACACAGGCCCGCAGATGTGTCCAGTGCCAGGCAGAGTGGTGGGGAAGTGGAGCCCGTCCCTGCTGGGGGGCTGACATGGGGTCCTGGGCAGAGTGGGGGGAGCCCCAGGGGGTGGGCAGGGTTAGTCAGGGCCCTGTTTGTGCTGTCAGGGCCTAGCACACCATACAAGAACAAAATCCACCCCTCTGGTGTGGTTACCTGGTAATGGCTGCAGGGCCTTCTTATCTAAACCGTTAATTCAAAATCCCAAACACGTATCAACTGCCATTTAAACCACTGCAATGCCAATCACGGGAGAGCAACTTCCACCACTCTTTCTCCTAGGGAATCTAGATACGCCTCAGAAATTTGCTAAGGAGGAAGAGAGGGAGAAAAGAGTATGGAAGAAAAGCTTAGAACATAGTGCACGCTTGTTTCATGGGACATTGGGCCTCAAAATCCCTTTGCTTCTCTTATTATATCAATAACTAAGTCTCTGGCTTCTTGCATGTCTTACAGTTCCCTCCTGTACTTCTCTTCTCAGTTACTGCTGTTAATAGCAATGTCTTCCTTGTCACTCAGATCTACCCACCTCTCTCCCCTCCTGCTTTTCACCTCCCTGTGTAAATTTGATTCACTCATTCCTTCCATTTCACACTGAATAACATAGCCAGAACTTTATTCATAAGTCCCCATTGCTTAACACACAGCCCTCAGGCAACCTCCTGGTTGCTGTTCATCTAGTTACATCCCTCTTGTATTCCCTCCGCTAGTAACCCTCCGCCATAACTGATGAGAGTCATAATCTCTCATCCTTTTTCTACACTCCAGTGCATACAATTATTTTCCCTTTTTTGCTTCCATCTCCTCCAGCTGCGCCTATCATTCTAGTCTAGAATCCTCACTTTCAGGGTCCAACACCATTTTGTCCAAAACCATACCTCTACTCTCATGCTCTCCAACTCT
Source organism: Anseranas semipalmata (assembly GCA_013399115.1). Taxonomy (NCBI): domain Eukaryota; kingdom Metazoa; phylum Chordata; class Aves; order Anseriformes; family Anseranatidae; genus Anseranas; species Anseranas semipalmata. The sequence goes on from VXAA01003474.1 coordinate 354,956, forward strand.
TTCTTTTTTGTTCTCCCTCCAAGACTCCTGTACAGGAATCATGTACAAATCCATACACTGGTGTTTCTGTGCCTACACTTTAACAGAAATAATCTCTTCTGCTAAAATAGCCCGGAAAAACTGTGTGTATGCATTTGTCTCTTTCTACATTAATCTAGGCTTATTTTTCCTTTCCTTTTTGGTCTCTTCTGTGTTGCAGGATAAGCTGTTCAGCGGAAAGATTGCTTTAGTCTGTTTTCATGAAACATGTTTTTACATCATATACTATGGCACATGAAGTATCAAGAAGGTAGCAATAGTGGGGTTAAAGTTGTGTGCAAGCTGAATCACAGACAGCACAAGAAGAAGTATCTGCTGGCTTTAAGCATCACAATCTTGAAACTAAAGACCAGACATTTCAGAACATTTAGCATTACAGTACACTCTAAGTTCAAAATAGTCTTGCTGATCCAGTTACAGATATGAATGCTTAGAAGATATGCAAATCTGGTTCCAGAGCCTGCTTGGGTACCGAGAAAATGGAGAGCAGACAATCAATGAAAAGGTAGGTGCCTGACACCATGTGGGAATATTGTGGCAGATAAACTCTCATCCTAAAACCTCTTGCCTGATTCACTGAACAACTTCCCTTTTTTGCTGCAGATAGCAGGGATCCTGCTGCACAGCCCTAGAGCATCTCAAGAGCATATCCGTCTCCCGTGAACTAGGTGTATCAAATTGTGTGTAATATCCTGTTTCTTTAAATAAAAAGCACTGAAAAACTACTGAAAAATGTCTTAATGCAGCATCATAAAGACATGCACAAAAATCATTGTCAGTGGTGAATTATTTAGCTCCCTTGACCAGTCTTGTAATACTCACTCTGATAGAATAACCAATAGTGGCAGCAAGTTATCTTCTGAACAAACCTGGGGTTGGCAAGGATGAGACCCAAGCTCATCAGAATTGTCTGCTGACAGCAACAAAATGGCAAGATTCAGGCACACTGGATGCCATTCCCAGCACTGGTGGAGAGTGGTCTCTAGCATAACTTGTCCCTGCTTCCCCTGCTCTCGCCATCTGCATGGCCTGCCTGGAGTCTTCCACTCCTGGTACCCCAAATCCCACCTCCTTGCACCCCACTCCCCAGCAGCTCCCCAACACTGTGTTCCCCTCCCACTGGACATATATCTGTATGTGCACCAATGCTTCTCCCTTGCCCCCCCC
>VXAA01003474.1:356196-403669 GCA_013399115.1 Anseranas semipalmata
CCCCCAGGCCGGGCCCCCTTTTTTCCCCAGTCCCTGTTTCCAGACCTCAAGCTTTTAACCCAGTCTCCAGCAAATCCTCACCTCACCTCCAACAGGCATCCTCGTATCGATCCCTGTCAGTTTGCCCAGCAAATCCTGTTTTCCAGCTTCCCAGATACCCGTCAGATCTCACCCTGATGCCGGTGTTCAGTCTTCCCCACGCACGAGGCAGGTCTTTGCTGGCTCCCACTGCCAAACTCCTCCCTTAATCTCCTCAGTCGGTCTCACAGCCCCCCACAGCAACCACACTTCTGAGCCCAGCTCATCAAATCTGTCTCTTCTTCCTCTTCCAAGCCTCCCACACAGCCCCACTGCTTCTCACTTCTGAGCTCTGTACTTAGCTCATCCCAGGCTCTGCTCTCCAGTTCCTCTAGCAATTTTAGTATCTCCCAAAGTATACTGACACATTTTCCTTTCCATTCCCTCCCACATCAATTTTCACACTGCTCATCAAGGCAGTTTCTTTCCACTGATTTCATTCTTTGAATCTATTTTGCCAGTGATCCCCAACACTTTCCAAAAACATCTTGTTCATGCTTGCCTTGTTATTTAAATTGGGTGGCTCACTTCTCAGTTTACTTCTCTGTGCCACCTCAATTAAGCAGAGGTTTCACTGAGAATATACAAGAGGAATCCCCTTAACCTCATTTTCAAATGCTTTTTCCAATGCCTGCAAAGTACCTGAAATTCTCAGAGGAAAGGTAACCAGAATCATTTAATGTGACAAAAAAAGATCGCAGTTTCCAAAACACCCCATATAAAAAGCTATAAAATATTTTTGCTGAAAGGCTTTTTAAAAAATAATATCCTGAAGCAGATATCCAGCATGGAAAATTTCTGTTTAAACGCTTGAAATTTGACAAAATCCTATGCAGCTGTAAACTGTATTGAAATGAGAAGAGTCAAGATGCATATTGCCCGTAGCAAAGCCAGAAAATGAATGAAAGCCTCTCTCTCCATTTCAGACACCAGAATCCTTGTAACATTAACTTTTAGCTGTATGTTCAACTCCCCTGTTCTTAGGAGAGCTTAAGGAATGAAAAATAGATTGCCAAAACTCCTCTGTAGATTCACTTCATCACAGCATGATTTCAAAAGCTAAATATTAACATCCCGGTTTATTTCTGGAGATTCAATGGCAATTTCTAAATATATAAATGAAAAAAATCCAACCCAAAGAAATCTTCCTTTGTGAAGATTTGGCTACACTACGAAAATCAAGGTAACATGAAAAGCTACTAACAATCCAGTTTTACTAACCAATCAAACAATCTCAGTGGAGATTACCACCACTCAGAGGAATGGAAAAATAGAAAATAAAGATTCAGAGAAAGAAAGAGCAGGCCAAAGAGACATGTTATTTCATTTTATGCCTGGGTCTGCAAAGGAAAGGGAGAAAGGTTTTATCTTCTCCTTACCTGAACGTCAAATCTGAGCAAAGTGTTTCTGCATCCACACAGATACCTTCCCAGGGGAGCATTTGAAACACTCTGCATATGTAGGATTTGTCTTCTTTCTGATTGAACGCCCAGCTAAAAGATGCAAGTGTTTCCCTGTGAATGTTTAGGTGAGCATCTCCTGTTGCACATTACAAAGCAATGTGCTGTGTCTGTCTCTGGTTGTAACGAACAGCATTTAACCACTCCCTGTGTATGGTCTACAGCAGCTGTCAGAGCCTGCCAAGTGCTTCAACAGCAGCCTTGCCAAAAGGCTGACTGCTAAGCAACCAAGAGGAGGATGGTCAGGAATATGAGGGTAAAGGTAATTTGGTTGAGAGCAACAGCGATGTGATAATGTATACGTTTTTCAGATGAGGAACAAGAGGAAACAGCAATTCAAACCCAATGGACTCTGTACAAGTAGACTCCAGTAAACCCTGGGAACTGGCAGGTAAGTTCTCATGGGAAACACGGCTAAGGCAGAAGGAATTCAGCAGAGTTGGCAGTTCCTTAAAGAAATGATGTTTAGGGTACAAGCACAAACAATCCCACACAGTAGGAGGATAGGAAGTATGGTCAGAGACCAACTTGGCTACGCAACACTGTCTTCAATGACCTGAAACACAAGAAGGAAATGTACAGAAAGTGGAAACCAGGTCAAACTGCAAAGGACAAGTATGAAAGAATAGCACAAGATGCTGAAAAAAAGTCAGAAAGGATAAAGCACAAATTTAACTGCCAAAAGCAATGGACATCAGGGATAGCAAGAGATCATATCTCTAAGGAAAAGAAAAACCAAGTGATAGATCACCTGTGGAAGGCTAAAGTGCATTTTGCATCACTTTTCATAAAAGGGTGATCTGTAATCATATGACTAAACTCAGTAGAAAGAATCCACCTAAAATAGGAAAATAACAGGTCTGAGAATAATTTAGAAAGACTGCAGCTCACTCCATCCTCAAGTATGTCTCTACAGCACATCTCCACAAGAGCTCTCTATTGGTCATTGACTGTACTGACCAAGTCTCCCCTCCAACTGTGATGGGAACCTAAACCCCAGCACAGATATAGATGGCTATTCTATAGGTAGCTAAAGTTGGTTGAAATGAATCCTATGCATGGCGAAGCCTATGCCTGACGAAGTGCACGTGAGGATACCTTGAGAACACAGTGAAGCAAATTCAGAGCTGTTAGCTTTGTCTCTGAAAGCTCACAGAAGTTACGTGAGAAAACTGAAGAGCTGAACACAATGTTCATCTTTAAAAAGCCAAGAAACCAGGAAGAGACCAATTCTGGAAAAATAAAAAAGAAATTATGCATAAACTGGTTAGAGATCATTTAAAAAGCTAACAGCCAACATGCCAAAAATATAAAGCAGTATCACTTCTGTAACAGGGCAACAGGTCTCAAATATGGGAGAAGCAGGTCATATGATATGTTTTAATTTTAATGCTACTGATATTGATGGCTAACATTTTTGTAAGTAAATTATGAAAAAGTGAAGCCATTTTAGATAGAGTGCAAAACTACCTGGAAAAATGATTAGTTTTTAATCATTTATTATCAAACTCAAAAAAAAAATATCACGTGAGATTCCAGGTGGGCCTGTTCTGGGCCAGGTATGTTTTCATTAACGACTTGGATAAAGGAACAGTCCTTCAAACTTGTAGATAACAATAAGCCTGGATGAGTAACACACACATTGCATGATTATGTTAAATTCAGAATGCTCTTGACAAAGAAGAGAAACAATCTATAGGAGAAAAAAACAGTGCAATGCACTTGTCTTTACAAGTGGGAGGTTCTGAGTGGGAATAATAGTTTGTAAAGATGCAGGATCGGCAACGACCAATTAGGCAGCCATTCTGCCAAAAAGGGATAAGAGGGGTAGCAGTCAGTCAAACTATACATTAACATGTAATGTTACACTGCTACAAGAACGCAAACTGCGTATTAGGAAGATAAACTATTTTGCTTGTAAGATACAGTAGGGAATCCTCCCATTATATTTCTGGCTAGCAAAGCAACCAGTAGCATTGTGTCCTGTTGCAAGCAAAACTTTTCTGGTAGAAGGTAGACCTACTGCAGAGAGTCCAGAGAAGAGCAAAGAAAATGGGCAGGTGTCCGGAGAAAGAAAAAAAAAAAAAGAAAAAGAAAGAATTGGGGTTGCTCAGTCTAAAGAACAGAAGGCCAAGTGAACACATGGAAATGATCAACTACATAAGTTACCTGCAAAGAGGCAGTGATTAAATTGTTTTTATTTGTAGTAGATATGAAGTGATGGGCTTAAAAACAGTGGCATGGATGTTTACATTATGTATCAAGAAAATCTTACTGACAATAAAGATCATGAAATACTTCTTCATTTCCTAGGCACAACTGATACTCTCTCGGAGCCTCACAATGCACAAGATAGCCTCCTGAGGTCTTTTCCAGCCCCCTTTTTCGCAAGTCTGTGGTTCATATAGTCATATAATTTAGAAGCCCTATCTTACCTCTCTGGAGAAAATAAATTTATCAAAGTTTTCATGCTAAATTATACCAAGCCAGATTGTTGTTTTGACATACTGACTCAGAGAACCAGCAACACTACTGCCCAGATTAGCATGATGCTACCTCTATTTTTTTCCTACAGTACATCCTTTTAGCTCTCTTAAGAAATGCAGAGGGTTGTGGCAAAAAGATTGCTATCTTCCAGAGGCTAGTGCATCTGAGATTCAGTGACTGCACAGCTTTTCCAAATGTCACAAGCGTGCCCATCTCTTTCATGGGGACTCCTAATAGAGTCTCATAGAGAAATACTCTTAGCTGCTCAAGTCTACCTTTCTGGTGAGCTATGCTGCAAACCACTAAGAAGACACAGAGCTCATTTGCCTCAGAGGACACTTATTATGATGAGACATAGAAGAGTGCTAAATTGAGTGAAGTGACACGTGGGCAGAAAATGTGGAGATGTACTTTGTTAGAGGGCTGCAGAATCAGATTGCTGCTTCATCACCTCTCAAATTTTTCATGTGCTTGTTCCTTGTATTAATCAAACTGCAAGTTCATATGAATTTCATAAAGTATCCTCACTGGGCAGAAAAGATTAAATTCCTTTTTGCCTGTCTTCTACCAAAGATCTAACTTTGTCAGTGTATAGGTGTACTTGGCCAAAGAACACCATATTGATGACCATGAGAAAGAAAATCTCAGAGGGGTGTGTTTGTTGGAGTGATTCACTGCAGGTGCTCCTAGGATGCGTGACTCCATTGCCAGCCAAATACCAGTGTTAGTCACTGAACACATTACTTCTGCAATTCACTTATGTAGACATATTCAAGTGATTTTGTACAGAAAAATATGGCCTCCTAAAGCAGTTTTTGACTCATGGAAAAGTTACATTTTTTCAAATTTTATAAAATATTTTAATGAGGAAAAATCCATTTGATAATGATTTCTGACCTTACGAATGCCTTCTGAATAACTGCATTTGCCTGAAATACACAAGATTATTTGGTTCTTTTAAAATCAGTGTAATATACAACTTAGCACAAGGCTTACGATTACCTAATATATAATACTACAAGAGTCATATATCAGAAATGTTTTCACAAATTCACCATCCTACAATTTTTCTCCAGTCAAACTTTTCAGACTTCTGTGAATCAAAGTTTTGGTCAGTATTTATTTCACCTTGGATAAGGCTGAGAAGGAAGCTGTTCAAAGCAACAAATAAACTAAAGCATTCATTTATTCCATACGAATTTTAAAACTTTATAAAGACAGGGAATATCCTCAAATCTGAAGGTAGTCTGTCTGTCTTCCTGCCTGAGCACAGACCTAACTAACCACATCCATCTAAACTCACCATGGGATATCAGTGCCTGAGCCCCACAAGTAAGTGCCATTATAGCTGTGCTCCTGAGCCCATCTTCCAGTGAAATTAAGGTGTAATAAAACATAAGTTTGATATAAATAAACTTAAAAGTCCCAAAGTCCAAGTTCCAGCATGCAAAGCAACGGCTATAGTGAGGGTAAAGTCCTGGTTCTTTGCGGATAAACGATGCCAATAATATTTTCAGATAAGATAAAGACTTTGTGACATTGTAAAGCTGTTTTATAATATCAGTATCCTTATAAGGATGCAAAGATGAGAGATGTTCATTTAAACCATCCTAATTAGTAGCAACAGTATCTAAAACTAATTACAGCTTTCCCACAACTTCTTTCCTCCAAAAAGAAAAGAAGCAGTAGCAGTGTCTGGATTTATGATAACTAAGCCCTGCATTAATACTCTCTGGAAAGGTCAACAAGACAAAACAAACAAACAAACAAAAAGGGAAGTAAAACATTTTTCTCCTACCCAATACTCATTACCGAACAGTTAGAATTGTATTGCTTTTGAAATTATTAATGCTTCACAGATTATTCCACAGATTCTAGTTCAGCCAAAATATGGTAAAACAAGGAAAATAGAGCTTTTAATGGGACTTTTAATAGTTATTTAAGAAATTAGACATGGTATCGTGTTGTACAGCCAGAATACAGGTTGTACAACTGTGACTAACCATACAGAGATCTGGGGCCCACTCACCATAGCAGACTGGTGAATGTCTGTATGAATGAGGGAGGAAAATGGCAGAAGCACTTTGTAGTCACAGTTAAATGGCACTTTCAGAGGTATCTCTTGCTTCATTGCAGGAGAGGAATGCTTAAATGTATAAAGCATGCCTCTGTTTTACATTTATGTCCTTACGCAAAGAACCTGCCAATTCAGTTGACAAGAATGTCTAGCTAGTGAAGCACCCCTAGCATACATGAAGCCTGAGGGGGAGGGGGGGGGAAGTGATCCTTCAATTTGTTTTTCTTTGTTTCACATTTAGAACTATTGGTATTTTTCAAAATATAAAATTAAAGTAATAATAATAATAAAGCAGAGTGTAAGAGAAATAGAAAAACAAGCTAGTAATTAGTTTGTATTCTCAATAAGCCTTGACAACCCCCTTTGAAACCCTGCAAGAGCTGAAAAATGAAGGCAGCTTACCAATTCCAAGACATTGTAGTAGCACTCATCCTACAGGTGAAATTGCTCAAAAGTTTAGAAGTTTTATTGTGGAAGGATTTTCAAAACAGCTTCGGGTTTTGATACATAAGAATATAAAAGGACAGAGTATTCTGGAAATAATTGCAATAATGAAATGACAGTGAAGGAAGAAACTTGTGTGCACTTTTGTATTCTCTGTATGCTTTCGTGAACAGAAGTCCCCGCACTACTATAAAACTGATAGCTAGGAGTTTCAGAAGTTTGAAGAGGCAAACACTTCTTGCACTTTAAGAGGATTTCTTTTTTAAGGTTTTACAGCTATAATTAATGTAAGAAAAAAAACAGATATCAAAGAAGAAACTGAAGACATTAAAGAAGATCACGTCCTGGCTTTTAAACAAAGCAGAGAGAAAACAAAAATTCAGAAAATGTAGAATGTAATATCCATTGAAGTTTAAAATGGTCTATAAACATCATCAACATTTCTTCTTCATACTACCTCTTGAAATCTGTTGCCTACAAAATATTTAGCATTTTATCTGATTCTTATATCTCCTTTACACTGATAATTACACACAATATTTCTCAGGTAAAAGGAATTAGTCATTGGATATCTAGCTAAAATATTGTGTATTTATGATTTTCTTTTCATTGCAATTAAGACAATGTAAAAAAATAACAATATTAACAATTGCAAAATTATTTCTGCATCTGAGAAGATCTATTGGAAAGCCAACTACCTTTGATATCATTAGACCTGAAGTCAGAACTCAGTATCTTTTAAAACACAAATAAAGAATACAAACGCTCTGATTTTCTCGCAAAATACCCAGAAGGGGAAAAAAAAAAAGGTCATACTAATATTCTAAAGAAATAGGGTAAAAAAGAAGACAACATACCTCTACATTTTCTGCCCCTGAAGCCTCCTGTCTGGATACAGCTTTCACAGCTCTGGCTCCAGTTTGCTTTCTGTTTACTTAATGCCTTAGCTCAAATAAAAAGAAGGTGTACCCTTGAATACTACATGTACAGCACAACCCCTTCAGCTCTGACAAAGATGTAAACAGAAAATGGGCCAATCCTACAGATAGCATCCTGTAGAATAACTGCATCTTTGTTCTGAGCAGGAAGGGAACTGTACGAGGTATGGTGGACTTTCTGAGCCTGACTGAATCCCTGCTGACACTAAAACAAAGTTTCTCACCGGGCTCAAGAAAGCTCTAGGTCTGACTCGGGACATGGCAGCTCCCTGTAATTCTGGAGCAGCAGCTCTGCCAATGCTTGTCTTTTCATTCCTTTCATACCCACATTTTACCTCGAAACTGAGACTCTTCAGCCAGCAATGAAGTTTGGTTCTTAGTTTGGGGTATGAAAACCAGCCTCTGTCGCTAGACCCGACTGACAGCCCGAAGACCTGTATTGCTGATACCTATCCAAAGAAAAGGGCAACACCCCAAGAACCAAGTCCACAGCACAACCCTGATGTGTTCTGTTCCTGTAACACTTCACAGCAATATGATTCCCATTAAAAGACACGATAGTGCAAATGGTTTTCTTGATGAAATTTATGATTTTATGCTTTCTTCAAGAATAGCACTTGTTGGCTACTGTCTGTTTAAACATAAAGAAAAAGAAAAAGCCACAGCACAAGTTCACTGGAAGTCACTCCCCATTACATTCATTTGTCATCTGTGATTTATCTATCTTCTGATGGATGATGGACAGTTATTTCCAGAAAAGCTGCCAACCTTGATTAAAACGTTTTTTTTCTTTTTAATGTTATGGAATCTGTCCTCAGCTCTTCTACCTCAACTCACCACCAGTGTTGTATTTTCTCCAATAAAAATGTTCACCTTTTTCCCCAGCCTGAACTTGCCTAAATGCAGTCACCAGCCTTAGAACCATGTTAAACATTTCCCCAGCCAGATTGAACAGGGTTCTGTCATCAACCTTTGGTTTGTGAAGTGGGACAAAGACAGGATTGAAAACAAGCCAAAAACAGCTTGGATGACTTTGAAATGTACTCATTATAAACACATTTCAAGTATTTTGGTTATTCTCATGACTGTCCCAGTCTTCAACATCTTCCATTAAAGGACCAATAGAAGTGTTGGAGCTGGCATCAGGAAACGGCACATACCAGTAACACAGAGGAAAACATTCAGCTTTCTTAAGTCAGTGTTTGAAAGGCAGCATTTTCCAGGCATGCAACACACAGGTGCCTAAAGGGCTGGCTACACACTCTCTTGTCATATGAGAGCTTGTAGCTGGCATTAGTTTTTAGTCTCTTCCATCATTTATCTTTTAAAGCAATGACACGCACCATAATATGCTCTGATCTTGCTTTGGAAATACTACACAAATTCTACTTTTAATTGCAAAAAATATTAAGTTAAAACAAAAAAGAAATCAAACATACACATTTTAGATCTGAACAGCAAAATCTGGGAAAAAATTACAAGTAACTGAAACTCTTACAATGGAAAAAGTTGTACACATTTAAAAGTAGGAGTGTCTGTATATGGTACCCTTTACCTCCATACGTGGATAAACATTACCAGACACACACTGTAGTACAGAAGAATAATATCAGTTACAAACAAACTGGTCTATGATTTGTCCCAACTAAACTAATGAAAACAGGTGATATATATTTAAAGTCTCCTAGAGATAGATTTGTAAGTGCAGGTGTGTCTCAAACAAACATTTGGCATGGAGAAATCCTGGTCACAGTCAAACATAGGGTGATCTTCAGCACTTGATCTTGGGATAAGATTTTCCATGTAAAAAAATAAAATTACAATAATACCTGTATGTGTTACTGATATGTTTGAGTGCTGTGGCAAACAGTTGAAATGATAGGGTTGCCTAATAAAAGGCTGGAAAGACCTCTGGAAACAGCAGGATTAGCAACTGGACTGTGTTCTCTGCATAAACTCTGTTAATACCTGAATGGTTGATTCACCATCTAGCTTTTCTATAATTCAAAGCTATTTATATTTGATTATTCAAATAACAAATGCAAAATACAGTTTGGTTTTGGCTAAATTATCATCAAAGTCCTTCAACAGNTAAAAAAAAAAAAAAAAAAAAAAAAACCACTGCTGATGCTCTGATCTGTTTTTTTTCCTCTCCTGATAGGGAAGAGGAGAGAAAGTAATGTTTACTTGCCAGACACAAAAAAGCAATTATACTAAAGAATTAAAAAAAAAAAAAAAAGGAGCATACTATATGCAGAGGAGCCTCCATAGCACCTCACAGTAGAAGCTGTTATCTAAGTGGTTAATATAGCTCAAAAACCCCTGAAAACTCATAAATAGATTCTTGTCCTTCACACATCAGTTATTACCACTGCCTCTTCTCAGTCCTTGATAAATTCAGCCTTACCCTGCTGTAACCACAAATTCAATGTCATGTCCCATCCCCTTTGCGCCTCTCCTTTCCATCCTACATTTCAGTCACACCAAACATTGATTGCTCATCTTTGCTTTGAAGACCCTGTACGTCTTTACTCTTTGATCATCAGAAGTGCTGCACTCACAGCTGCAAGACTTTCACAGAGATAATATATTAAAGGCTCTCCTGATGTCCAGGTAAATTAAAGCCACAGCATTTCTCTTAACTAGATTGTTTCTTTTATCAAAGATATCTGATCAGTACGGCATGATCTACCTCTGGAAAAATGTATGCTCCATTTTATTGTCCCACCTTAATTCTTTCCTCTAAGATCTGTTCTAAAGCTTTGCACACTGTTGAGTCAGACTAATGGCCCCATTGTTGCCTGGATCAAGTTTACTGCCACTCCTGACCCTTCTTTAATATAGGTACAATATCTGCTAGGAGAGTAACTGACAGTCCTGTAAAGGCATGATCTGAAACAGTCCGGAGTGGTAGTGGATTGAGCATGGCCCATTCCCCACAGGCACTGAAAGAACTTGCATGTTAGGATCTGGGAAGCCTATAATCATGCTAGTAAGCAACCTGCATTTCTTCAAACACTTATTTGACCAAAGTGAGCAGTTTCCATACATCAAAAAGTCAAACCCATTCTCCAAAGTATCAGCTCTTCAAAGAAAAGTCACTGTAATTTTATTTTCAACTTGGGCAAAATGTCTGTGTTCCCCAGATTCATACTCAAATACTTGAGGTGTTTTGGCTGTCTTGAAAAAGAAAAATCCACTCCTCATTTGAACTATTTAATATCATCATATAGGCTTCTATTTCCGATTTTCTGTTTTGCTGATCTTTAAAACAATTTGGTGTGTTTGTGATGATTCTCATAGTAGTGATATCCTTATATCCAAAGTTCTGCCATTCACTGTGCATACATACTAGCAGAATTGGCATAGGTATTTAACCAATTAGAGATATTTCACATGGGTTTTGAATTTATTCTTTAATAGAAGCTGAAGTATACAAGTTACCAAACAAGGAGCAGGCATTTTTCTTTATGGCCCAGAGAGAGAGGCATAACAGGGTAGGTCAGAGGACCTCGGTACTTGAATATATGAAAAGTGTGAAATGCTCTAACAGATGAATGGCACCAAGGATTCCAGCCTCTGCAGGTGTAGGTAAAACTTTCCTGGCTAGTGTTTCCTTTCTCTGGAAGAATTAACCCTTGGAATATCAGACAACTGCAATCTCTGTGGCCTATTTACTCCTTTACTATGTGCTGAGAAAGACCTAAACAGCATCAGCAATCAACTGATACAGCTGAATTTCATAGCTTTTCAAAAGAACATCTGCGAAATGTTTTGCTTGTTTACCTGTACATAAACTGAATTTGTTAACCGGCATGTAGATATACAAGTGTCTTGGTCAAGCCTGGATATAGCAAATTTACCATAATTATATCCTGAAAATAAACATCCCCCAAAACTGGGAAATCCACATCTAAAATTCATGTTTCTGCCTTTCTGGGTGTTTATACCACACTCACATAGGCAGCTATGATTTTGCTCGACTTGTGCTTTTAATGTTTACCTCCCAACATCCATTTGATCAACTCTGTCTAGTTAAATCTATTATGTTTAAGATTCCTCAAAGGATATTCTCAATGCTATTGTATGAGAGGGATGTTTCTGGGCTCAAGTATGTACCCAAAAATTCATTCCCGAAAAAGGCCATATATTTTAGGGTAGCCACCAAACAGGTAGAGCAAGAAACAGTGCCAACCATATAGCAGGAATTATCAGATAAACTTAATCATATGCTAGGGTTTTGTTCTCTTTTCAGAGAAAAGACCAAGAATGATACATTTGAAGAAGTTACAGGCTTAAATCCTTACAGGCTAAGAAAACTTGATCAAATCTGTGTTTTACTCATTTTTCCACAAAGAGAAGAACTGTAATCTTCCAGTCATTCAATAAAACCTTTGTTTTATATTCTAACATTGTTTTAAGGTTTAAGAATTTTTCATGTTAACTTGCAATGAGGCAGAAATAAATTTGTCCTTGTAGTTTTTCTGTTAGTTTGTAACCACATATACATATAAATAATGTGTACATGTGTACTCCAATTATTTTTCATACAGTTCAATAATACTTTTTGACATTTCTAAACAAAAAAAATTGTACATTTTCTTTATTCATTTACTCTTTCTCTTGAGGCCAGGGCACAAGAAACATCCTACAGATTAAAGAGACTTTCTACAGAGAAATCAAGACATTTTTACTGTCTTTATTCTGCAGGCTGAATTCTGAAATTTAGTGGTCTTTAATTTTAAGTTGTAAAATAAGCTAAATAAAACATAAGAAATTCAAGATATGATTGGCTGAGGGAATTAGCAACACAATACAGAAATGTCTCTACAGGCACTGAGTTAAAATAACACTGGCAATCAATGGCCACCTGTATTATTTCCACAGGCAAGAGTCTAACTGCCGACTCCTGATTTAGATTCGAGCGCACACATTACATGTACTGAATTCCACCACCATGTACCAACGTATACAGAAACCCTTTAAAGTTTGTCAAAGTAGTCTTGCAATAGTTTAATACTTTCCCTTTGTTCAAAATGGGAAGTTTGTAGTGGTCTAGTTGAAAAGTGAAAGAGATGTTTTCACATCAACGTATTTCACTCTATGGATTCCTTTATTATGTTTCTGAGGATTACTCATTGAACTGGCGAAAAAAACACACAATACTCTATTACTCACACATGGGGTTGGTTATCTTTGGCACAAAAAATAATTTCCTGTTCCCTTATGCAAATGCTTCAGGTATACCTGAGAAACATTCACATCCACATGGAGCTCTGTTCAGTCACCCTTGATTACAAGTGCCAGACTGAATGCCCAGGAGAAGTCACTGTTCTCCTGAACTGTCCATATTATTCAGTAATAGGTCAACATTCCTACTAAAAAGCTGATAACGCAATAAAGTTTAAGTTTCAGAGTTGGTCAATCTAAGAAGCAGCTTTTTTCTGGCTGTGTTCACTCTGTGGGCCATCATTCTGGAAATATTTTGTACACTGAGTCTAATACCTATAAATTTTATGATACTTTTTTGGGAATAGTAAGACCACTTCTTGCTCTGCAGTCACACCTCTGACATGAGGAACCCTGGGACACTTTCACAAGTGTAAATCTGAGGCCTGCAAAAAGGCAACTTCTTAGGTGACACAACAAAGCCATTACATTATGGTTCAGTCTACACTGCATACAATTAATAGATTTTATACCAAAAGACATTCACAGACACAGCATGTTAACTGAAAGCTTCACTGGAATACCTATGTGACTTCTATTCATGTACAATCTTAGCCATAACACTATAATAGGAACAAGCTTCATATAAGGGAAGAAAATATAATCTAAGAACAGCAAGCGTGCTTAAGCTTGTGTATATTGCAGCACATGAACAAGCAGCAGTTAAGCGTATCAATATTAGCACAAGTGTTCTCTCTGTTGTTCAGCTGTGGCTGAACTGCAAAAATTAAAAGAGTGCTGGCACCATCAGTATAAACATATTGGAAAGCTTCCGATAGTGCTCTGCTAGCTGTGACAAACGCAGTAATCAAGACTGCGGTTACCAGAAGTTAGTGTGATCTTTTATTCCTGCACATTTGGTATGATTATAGTATAGGTGAACAGTGCTTGGATCCCAGCCCTCAGACCACAGTTCTTTATCTACCCACAAAGCTAGTTCATTTTTATTTTTAAAAACTTCTTCATTGTCTCAACTCTATCTAAACTTTTTTTTCTAATCTGATATCAAAGTTTGCCAATAGCTTTGCTCAGAATATTGCACTCTCTGCTCGTATCCTGCCATTGTGCTGATAAGTAATAAGTCAAAGACTACACAGTCACCAAAAAAAAAAAAAANGAAAAGTTGTTCAGAAGGGGTCTCTGGAAGTCACCTAGTCCAACCTACCACTCGAAGTGGTACAATCGCCAACACCAGATCAGGTCAGCTTTGTCTGGCCAAGGCTTTAAAAACTTAAGGATAGAGAGCTAGAAGGTACTGTGGGAGGGTACCTAGTTACCTCCCCCCACAAGGAAAGACTGACTAGTAAGACTACTTCCTGACTATTGCTGGTGCTCTCGTCTCCTGGAGTGGCAATACACCTCATACAGAGCTTGTACTTACTGGAAACACTGCACTGAGAAGTATTAATGGTAAGAAGACAAAAGCGCTTGGACACTATTCTGGACAGATATTTCTATTCTGTAGCCTTTGCACAAGGGTGTTGGAAACCACTGAGCAAGATACTGAGTGTGTTCCCAGGATGTCTGCATCACACTGTCTCCTACTGAGAAAAGTGGCACAACAGCAATGCTACTCTGAACTACAGCGCAATAGTTAACTTAAAGGTCATTTGGTGTTGCAATGCAGAAACCAAAAATCCAGGAAAAGTCTGTGTATTCTGACTTAAAAGGTATACACTTTACCATTGTCTTTCTTTAGAAAGCAGACAGAAAGAAGGAAACTGCTGAGGAAAATAATCTTTGAGGAACTACACATCTGTTTGCATTAGCTGTATATTTATCATTGCTATAGCAAAATCCTAGAACCTAAAGTGGATCATTCAGCACAAATATGAATGACAAGGTGTACTAACTTGTGAAGCAATATTAGACAATGCTATTTTGTCTGTTTCATAGTAATAAAGTTTCAAACTAAACAATTGTTCCAAATTATGCGTTAAAGCCTCATGGAGGGTCACAGATGAGGCTTCTCCTAGTAGAAGTGTCAGCTTCAGCAAAAATAGGACAGTGAAGTTGGAAGTGAAATCAAAGATGGGGCTGTTAGCTAGATGGTTTGGAAACGGCTAATGCGAAGTTTTCCCCAACACTTAGAGTTAGTTATCCCATTGAGGAGGGATCAGTGCACACACTCACTAGATTCAGGCAAGTTCAGGAAGGGATTGTGCCTAGTGAAGTCTTTCCAATAACCCTAATACACAAGGAAAGTAGTGCACCCATGCTATCTCTGGTAACAGTCACCCGAGCCTTTACTCCTGACCACCTCCATCTGTTCCTGTATAAGAAAACAGTATTTTTCCCCCAGAGAAACTTGCTCAGAAAGTCCCTGTACTTTGCTTAATGCCAGCATTGTCGTTACGTTCATTTCAGAGGCAAGGGTGTATCTGCATACATAACTCTCCTGGGATCATTTCCATGGCCTCTTGCTGTACATCTGAGAACAAACTGATGGGATAAATCAAATTGTATTTACATAGTGTGGTGCCAGTGAGAAGGTTTTATAGCTTTAAACAGCACCAAAGGGTACCAAAACTGCTGAGGCCTGTTAGCATTTACCAGACAAACACTACCTGCTGGGTTGCGCTAGGAAGCCCAGATCATCTTGCATGAGCCTGCCACAACAGGGAG
The DNA here is from genome assembly GCA_013399115.1 of Anseranas semipalmata. NCBI lineage: Eukaryota > Metazoa > Chordata > Aves > Anseriformes > Anseranatidae > Anseranas > Anseranas semipalmata. The sequence continues at coordinate 371,535 of VXAA01003474.1, forward strand.
CCTACCTGCTGCCACGTCCAGGTAGTGTCCCTTGGCTACTCTGCAGCTGGTGTCTGTGGCTAGGGTGGCCCTTCATTACCATCTTTCACCTGCTCCTGGGAAGAGCGAGCCACCGTACCACAGAGCATAGCCATCTCTAAGTAGCTACAGCCTGACAGAGGGGCTGCTTTGGTCCGTACACTGCACCTCCAAGTACTAGATTGCCACGAAGCTAATTAAGACAACTTATGGGGAGATTGGTTTGCCACATCCCATTGGAGATAGTGAGGAGAAGCAGTGAAATCTAGGGCCAGGGACTCCAGGTTAGAAAAGAGCAGGGGTTTCTTGATGTATGAGGCTGGGTTTGCACAGCCAGTATTCCTGATGGGATCTGGCAGTGGTTTGAGGTGGGAGCTTTCTGAGGAGAAAGGGAGAGCGCTCTCGGCAGGCTGACTTTGAAGAGAAGGAGAGCTCATATATTTTGAACTGTCACCTCAGAGCTGCCCCAGAAAGCAGCGTGTTTTGGGGGGGAGGTAATGCAAGAATCCCTTCAAAGATGCAGAGAATGTTTCCTCTTCTTATCACCAAATGTTTCACAAAAATAGTCTTTTTTTTTCTGCTGCCACAAACAGGCCGCAAGCCTTTGCAGAAGAATGGGAACTTGTACAAGGAGTGTGCAGTATAATACATAAGCAATTGAGAAACTGGGGAAGAAGGTGAATAAGGAAGAAGAAAGAAAGCAAATGATTGTTTAAACGTATGTTCCTACCCCAGTAAAACAGAATAGGCTGGGCTTTTGCCCACAGCCTGGAAAGACCGTATTTGAGGTCTTGAAAATTTGTTGAAGTACTTACTAAACAATAGAATTTCCCCACTCAATGTATGCGACTGTTTAGGACAATCCTTACTACTGTTTATCACTTCATCTTGACATGTCTGACAAACACCAAGAAACTTGTAAAATCCTATTAAATAAAACGGGAAACTTGGGCCTACAGAAAGATCAAATGATCTACTCTAACATGTTCATCTAACATGAAGAATGGAGCTGGGACATGGCTGAAATGAGTGCAAGTATCCTGCAAGTATTATGTTTTTTCCAGACACCAGTACCAGACCACTGCCTGTACAACATCCTTGCAGGTGCCCAAATAAGCTCTGAAAAACAACTGAAAATGCTAGTGATTTTAGTTTTTTAAAGATAATGCTTTACTTCCCATTGCGTAGCTAATTAAGCATGGCTTTCATCTGCTGTTGCTTTGAAGCAACAAGCAAGTCCTCCTCTGCAGGAACAAGTGGCACCATCTTCAGCTTAAGAAGTTCCTAGCCACTGACTATACTGGGGAAGCAACATTTGAAGAAGCTCTGTTTTTGTCATTTAAAAAAAATAAAAATAAAAAAATCAACTATTGGTCCTCTTAGGACACAATACAGAGGTAGACAGAGCTTTGGTCTGAGCCAGCACAATCATTTCAAGGCTTATGGAGGCTGCACCATTAGTATTAGAAGTCTGCATGTTCTTATTATGTGCCCGAGATACTTGTTTGCTCCAAACTCTTTCTTTTGCTAGCAAGCAAGGCACCATAGCTCTGTGCTGCTTCTGTCATTTTGATTCAATATCATTTCCCTTTTCTTTCACAAGAGCAGTGACTTGTCACAAAAAACTGCTGGTTCTTTCCTCCTGTATCCCATTTTTGCTCTGATTTTTGTATAATTAGCAACACATAAGAAGATACAGTAATAGCCCTCTAGACACATCTCCAGTTATACTGAGATGCAAGGATGACTTTCCAAAAGTCTAGTATTTCCCTACCTAAAGCAAGAATAGTTGGCCATTCATTAGAAATTCATCATTTTACTCATACTTACGATGTCTGTGGGACTGGAAAAAAATCAAGGCTGCATCTATGCTGCTGAGAAGCATTTGAACTCAGACTGCCTGCTATGGTCTGGTACACACAGCCCAGCGTGAATTTCACTAATCCTCGTGGCTGGCAACATCAGGCACTGATAGAAATGTCTCTGCAAGAAAAGATCCTGGTTTGTCTTGTTTTTCTTCCTGGACATCACTACTGCAAGCACACATGGATAACCAGATTTTTATTGCCATATGTACTGTTGGTGAAAAAGTTACCTGGAAGCACCTTTACAAGAAGTATTCTTAGTTTCCCTGCCAGAAATCTCAGAAAAATTAAAGAACTAGTCCCAGCGGTACTCCTAGAGAAGGATAACAGATGCTTATTTTGGCCTCAAGACTGTCCTAGAAGGTGAGGGTTGGGACACCATACAGCAATATAATACACTCATCACCATATCTGATAATTCAGCACTGTCTCTGTACCATCCTAATTTGAAGCAATACTGCTAATAGAAACAAACTAATGTGGAGGATATAAGCAATCATCGTGTATTCTTAAATATGTCTAAATACTTAGGAGGCTCAGGGACAATAATTCTAAGTCAGGCAAAACATTGCCAATTTTAATCCTTGTACTCTGCTTAAGATAGATACCAGACACCCAAGAAGTTTCCAACCAGAACAAAATGAAACCAAGTCTTATAGAGATTTCAGACTCTGTTGGTAGGGAGTTGGCTGAATATTGGTTTGGGAAGGCAGACAAAAAAATCTGAAGAAAAGAGATGAGAAAGTCTGCCCTAAACATACGCCCCCCACACTTTAAGGAAAATTCTGAAGTAGTACAACCCTGGAGGTGCCTACCAAAAAGAGGTTAACTGTGAAAAGGAAAATTATCTGAGTCTTCATGTATTCAGGAATGCACAACTGATGTCTTTACTCACAGAATTAGACAGTTTGCATATCTACCTCTTCTGCCAATTCTTCTTCCTCCTACATAACTCTGAACCCTGGCATTTGCCTGTAACAAAAAAAAAAAAAGAGAGAGAATTTATGAATTTGATGTGCTCAAAATCCATAGTATCTGGGTTTCTCCTGGTTTAGCTATCCTATAAAATCTAAAATTATGTGTAGTCAAGAAAGCCAATAGAATGTTTTTAAAGTTTTGCAGTGTAAATAAATAATTTGCGCTTGTCTATGAAAATGGGTCAGAACCGACTAATGGGATGGTGACTACTGCTGAGTGTTTTGCTGATCTTGGCAAGCTCTGCACTCTATCATTTAAAATGCAGCGAACTGGGGAAGCAGTTGTTACACTTCAGTGTGGCTTTCTGCTGATGACTGATGTCAGAGTCATTTTGCCAAGGATTTCTGTAAATAAGTTGAGCTGGATCTTCTAGTATAAAACTAACAAAGGACAGGGATTTTTACAGATTCAGCAGTGTTAGATTTAAACCTTCTCTTATTAGTCTAGATGATATTGGATTCTGTTTGGGGAAGAAAAGGAAGCTTCTTGTCAAAAGGAACAGAAGATTTTCAGATAAAGCACTCTAATGTTCCAGGAACCACTACTCCCCATCACTTATAAAAGAAGCAGAAAAAAAACCCTACATTTTTAAAGTAGAGAATACGCAACAATTTATAAATCGAGGTTTTTAGTGTAAGCTAGGTGGGAAAGGGATTTAAGAGTAGAAGTGATCATCACAGGCATGAGCTGGGTGGTTCAAGTGACCACAAAACAAATATGAAGCAAAATTTTCATCTAGTTTACTTAGAAACAGGGAGTCAAATTAAATACATCTACTCACCCACTTACATATTCACAGCAGCACAGCTTTGCACTGGTGTTTAGACAATAAAAACACAACTTTTCCTCTGGGCAGCATTCCTGGGATGAAGCTTGTTTTTGCAGAGAAGCTGCCACCTCCAGACCATCAGGCAGCAAGGGGCTATGGGTCACCAGGGCCTGTCCCACCACCCCCCAGCCAGACATGGATCCAATATCTAACCACAAGCCTAGGCCAAAAGGGCCCAGGTTCTTGGTGCTGGGGCAGGCCAGGCCAGAAAGGCAACTCACAGCACAGGGCTGGGGCTCCAGCCAGGGCCACAAGGACAGGCCACGCTGGGACATGTGCTGAGATCCTGAGCAAGAGGCACCACTGGCACAGCTGAGCCAGGGACCAGCACCTCTCCAGCACAACACAGCCCATACAGGGGCTGAAGGCCCTGGGCTGAGCTTAAATAGAGGCCCTGGTCCCATGGGTGGGGGTAGGCCCCAGGTGAGGCTTGCCAGGGCCATCAGGGCTCAGGGCTGCCCTCAGACCTGGCACTCCTGGTTCATGGCGAACCCCTAACTGGTGTTTACAGCAAGCTATGGACCTGAGATATAGCCAGTTGTCAGTCTTCCTTAATACCTGTTAATTTGTTTGCTGCACTTTGTGAAAAACATTTTCAGTAGAGTTCTTTAAAAGCGATCCTTTTGCTTGGGCCGGCTGGTGCTGGCAGCCGGTAGGTTCCCGCTCTCCCCTGAGGAGCTACAGCTTCTTCACATCTGTGGCTCTGAGAGAAGGTGTCAGGCTAGCAGTTCCTAAACCCTGCTTCTGCCCATCCTACTTGCCTTAACGTTATTCCCCTACATCTGTTCTTGTAACTGATGCATCTATTGGGTGCCAGCCCTTCAGTCAGTCTTTGTGCTCTAGGCACAGCATTGTTCTAGGCATGGTATTTTCTTTTTTCTTTTTTTATTTTTTTCCCTCAGGGTCTCTATCACCAGATAGACTTATAGCTTAAATGGTAGTAATCAACCTAGTTGCCTTCACCTAGTACAAGCCTGCTAATATTCATTATTTCTCCATAGGTTTCTTTGTTTCTGTCTATGGTAGACAGAAAGAAGGATGGGTGATGGAGCTGCCTCCTTTTATGAGAATACCCTGATGTCCAGGTACTGTAGTCCCCAGACCTGTGTCAGAGCTGAACAGTTTCTCATACCTAAACCTCAGTTAATGCAAATTCTCTGGGGCTGCAACAATCTTCATAGCATGTTGGCCTCATGCAACTGCCCCTTGCATTGCTGAAGTGACTATTACATGGATGAGATAATGGGGCGGTGGTTTCCAATGAAATGCCCACCAGCTCTGGTTCTCTTGTGTGCTTGGAGTTAATCATTTTTGAAAAGCAACCTTCTCAACAAATTTTCATATCTGCCATTGTAGTTTTAATCTCATTTGCTGAAGAAAGTAAGATAAACAGTGAATGGAAATAATCATGCCACTGTGCCATAACTGCATATTTTCTTTTCATTCAGCTTCTAATAAACCTTCAGTTAATCCTCTGAAATGTTCAGTTAGCAATTCGAGTTTAAAATCTTTTTTTTTTCTTCCTTGTCTTGTTTGTTCAGTGCCTCACTCCCACTATTCTACTGAAAAAAGAGGACAGTGTGAATAACTAAGCCAGGAATAATGCATGTACCAAGCTGCTACAATCAATCCATGAGTAACTGGGTAATATAATTAGACAAACGGTCTAATTTTAAACTCTGGACAATTTTCCTTCATTTATTTTCTGTATAAAACATAACAATCTCTAATCTATCACACTGAAACTTCTGAACTCTGAATCTAAAACTTGTAAGGAAAGTGAATTTTTAACATACAGTTAAAAGACTGTACAAGGAAAAGAGGAGCTCAGGGTGGAATGAAGTATTGACAGAAATCCCGTGTATCTCACACTACCTCATATCAACAGCTCCTTTGGGTTGCTCACACCAGTTTCAGAAAGGGAGAATCATCTTTACATCTCTGTCTTTGATAAGAAAAAAAGATCATGCAAGGCACATACCACTCATTTTCAAAGTGTCTCTGAGTTGTCCTTTTATTTCATTACTCTCCAAAACAGCTCCTAAGGTTTACTCTCTGCAATTTTTGGCTCACTGTTACCTGTCAATGCCATCAAATTTTAACAGCCTGTCCTGTATTTTAATTTGAAACAACTAGTTCTCTCTTTTTTTCTTTTCCCCTTTTTTATGTATGAGTGACAATATTCACTATTCCTTTGATATACCCGATCATGTTAAGCAATCATCTTGTATGAACTTGATGAAAATTTAGAAAGCCTACAGTCTTTTCTACCTTATTTGCTGTTACACTGTCTCGAGTCTCCTTTTTTTCCTAGAACATTTTCAGTTTTATTTTTCCCTTGTGCAAGTAACAGATCACAATTTTCATATTTTTGATACTGCCTATTATATTGTCAGGAACTCCGGTTCTCAGTTTTCTAATAAAAGCTTCCTAGTTTCAAACAATTTTAGCTATGCCAATTAAGAGTTTAGGCTTAACTGTCTAGTCTTTAAAAAAATCTTTTAAAATGTCTGTTCTTTATTCCACAGGACTACCAGATTGTGGATTCTTTATACTCAATAGAAAATACATACAGTCATATCCTTTCGTAAAATATTTGAACTTGTGGCAATCAAATGAGGAACCCACTGTTTACTGTTCATAACAAGCGATAAGTTATTAACACATTTAGTATGACATTGCAAACATACTGGATATTATTTATAGTTTTTTAAATGAGATTACAGATTTAGTACTTGAATTCTGAACCGTGTCCTGAGAAAACATTCCACACTGGTACAAAACTTCTTTCGAGCACATGCAAGAAAATCTAGGCCATTTTGAATTGCAGATCTTAATTTTCTGCAATTATCATGGCAAATTTTTCTTTGGCATTTCTGATTTATTTTGTTTCATATTTGTTGATATACTTCTACATCTACTAGCATTTGAAGCTAATAGTTTACAATTTGACCCATTTTTATATCGCTTTATTCACTGCAGCTAAAACTAAGCAAACATTTACACCCTCATTTTCCATAGTTACCACAGAATTCAGCCACTTAATAGGCTTTTCTTTACTGTTCTGTTTATCAAATTCCTAAGTTTTCATTGGAGCACTAAAGAAACCTTTGTAGATGTATTTTTGGCAGTATGACTGCATCTTATATTACAGCAATTTCCTTCTAACACCTTTAAAACATTTGGATATTGATCATCACACCTGTGAGTTGCTGTCTACCTAATGTACACATCCTCCTGACTAGACCTGTCACGTTTACAACCACAGAACATTGTCTTCTCTAAAACAATAACAAGCTATTTATTTCCAATATTTTATTTTACCTTTATATCTAAATTACTTATGCATGGAAGTGGTTTCCCTGCTTTACATTCTGAATCATGTTTAAGAGCAGTATAGTTTTCTCTCCTCATTTCTTTTTATTAGTGCACATTAACTTAATGCCTCACTGCCTGATAAATATATACTAAGATTTCAACTAATAAGCAGATGTTCTAGTTCCCTGAAACAGCTCTTCCTTTGTCTTCAAAATAAATACACTGTGTTGTACAAATATATTTACTTACTGTCTTGGTAAATATTTTCAATCCTTGTTTTGGGGCTTTTGTGAAATAGTTTTGCTCCTTACACGTGCACTGTCTTGTAACAAATATTGGGAGCAGCCTTGACCCTTGTTTTTTCCTTATGCAGCCCTTCATGCTGCTCCCTGTTAGCGCAGGCTGACTGCCTTTTGCAGGCTCCTCCTTGGATCCTTTAACTTCCACCCTCCTCTGTCCACTCTCATTGTTTTGCTTCTGGTGTTTAATACCATCCAGGATAATACAGTCTTTTTCCTTTCTGACCCTTGGAACCTGATTGGTTTCATTTTGCATCCTGGTGCAGTTTCTTTTTTTTTTTTTTTTTTTTTTCTTTTCTTAAGTTTAAATTGGGATATTCCATGTATATTTTCCTCAGTTTTGAATGTCCATATCCTATTGCAATATGCTCTTGGATTAGATATCCCCTCAAAATCTTTTTATTCATTTTTATTGTAAAGGCTGTACCTACATTTCTTTCCTTCTGGAAATACAATATTCTTTGACACATGGTTGACTTTTCTTAACTTACCTTGTATGTTTTGACAGATATCTAGCCTTTGATCCAGCAACTTTTTAATAGCTGCTTTAGGTGGCACCTAAACCAAAGTCAGAGTTGGTGGCTTTGAATTAAAACATTAGCTAGACCCTTCCCCAGACCCTGCTTCTGGAGAGTGAGGGGTGCCCTGGCCCCCCAGCTCTGCATCTTTTCCTGGTTTCCCCTTAGCGGGGCCGGCAGGAGGGCCTGGCGGCAGGGGCAATGGTGCTGGGTGATGGAGTAGCCTGTGGAGCACAGGACGTGCTCCTTGAATAGACAAAGGACTCACAGGACTGTGGGATGGGCACTGCTCACCATCACGGTGTTTGCCTAGAGTAAACACAGACTGGGTAATTGCAGATAATAAAATTAGCAAATCAGGCTACTGTACCATTTCAGTTCCTCCTGAGTGAAATTTAAATCTTTCTGTAACACCATTTTCCTTCTTTCTGGATCAAACTATTCACCAATTTATATCTATTATCATGAGCCTAGACAACAGGCTCTTTTTAAATCAAAAGGACAGATTACTGTAGAGAACGGTCATAGTTTTATTTAGTCCTCAGTTTTCTGTGAAATTCAAATTGTGCATGTCAGAAATATTCAGTCTGACCTCTAATGCATTTAACGTCTTCATTTAGACCATGAGGACAAGCTGAAAGCATGTTCAAACTTGGAAAGAGATGATGAAATCACCATTGAGGTACACCATTGTTTGACCACTTGAGAACTCTATGACCTTTGAGTTTCCTGAGAAATATTAATAAATATGTGAACATGGCAAACCATTTCTCTTTTCTGAAAGCTTATTGTGTGGTTCAGGTTTTTGGAATAGACTTTTGTAACATTTGTTTGTGTCAAAGATAAAAGACAATCCCTCTTAGCTACCTTTACTTAGCACCAATGCACACATTGTGTAGTCTTTCCTGTAGAGCATGAAAAGAAACAGCAACTCCAGTGAGCATAAATATTATAGGATAGAATTTTCTGTCCTGATCACACATTCATAAAATAATTTTTTTTTCTTCCCCCAGGAGGCACAAGCAATTCTGCAGAAAAACTATCCAAGAGAACAGCACAGAAAGTTATGTACATTATGATGGGGGAGTGTTACCAGCAGCCCTGTGAAGGAGCAATGGACAGGGCTGACAGACAGGGGGCCTGGGGTGATGTGAACAAAAGGCAACACAAAATCAGCAAAACAGGGCTTAAGCAGGGTCACCTCAAGCAGTTCCACATAAGCAAGGAAATGCCTACAAGGCACCGTTATGGGAAAGCCCACCAGCATGCCCCTCTGACTTGCCTGAACAGGAATACATGTGGCACGGGCAACAAACACAAGGAATTAGAGATGTGTGTGCGGTTGCAAGGCCATGATCTTTTTGGGATCACAGAAACATGGTAGAATGGCTCATGTTGCTGGAGTACTGCAAAGCAGGGATGAAGGCTTTTAGGAAGGACAGGCTAGGAAGATGAGGAGGAGGAGGAGTTGTACTTTATGTGAGAGAGCAGCTGGAGTGCATGGAGCTCTGCCTGGGGATAGATAGCCAATTGAGAGTGTATGGGTAAGGATTAAATAGCTGACCAGTATGGATGACGTAGTGGGTGTCTGTTATAGGCCACCTGACCAGAAAGAACAAGAGGATGAAGCTTTTTACGGACAGCTAGAAATAGGCTGACATTCCCAGACCCTAGTCCTTGTGGGGTACTTCAACCACCCTGGCAGAATGACAGCAAGACATAAGCAATCTAGGAGTTTCCTGGGGAACGTCAATGACAAATTCCTGACCAAAGTGACAGAGAAGACAATGAGGTGGAATTGTGTTCTGCTGGACCTCATACTCACAAACAAGGAATGGCTTGTTGGGGATGTAAAGGTCAATGGCAGTCTTGGCTGCAGTGAACACGAAAAGGCAGAGCTCAGGATCCTGAGAAGACAGAGCAGGGCAAAAGGCAGGATCACAACCCTGGACTTCAGGAGAGCAAACTTTGGCCTTTTCAGGGATCTGCTTGAAAAAGTCCCACGGGATAAGACCCTAGAGAGAAGAGGGGTCCAAGAAAGCTGGTTGATATTCAAGGTTCACCTCCTCCAAGCGTAAAAGCAGTTCATCCCAATGAACAGGAAGTCAGCAAAAAAATGCTGGGAGGCCAGCATGCTTAAAGAAGCAGGTCCTGACACAACTCAAATACAAAAAGGAAGTATAGTGAAGGTAGAAACAGCAAAAACTGGATTGGCACTAGCAGACAGGAGACCAGTATCTTTGAATTTAACCCTTGCATTCAATAAATACATGAGTAGTATTTGAGAAATGAACTCAGTGAAATGTTTCTGATTTACACTACCAGTTCCTAAGCCAATCGGATCTTGACATTTTTCTTATATTTTTCTTATTTCCAATTTTAAAGCATCCTGAGATTTTTTCAAAAACAAAACAACACCATCAACAAAAAAGAAAAAAAAATACTTTAATCAGTTCATCTCTGCATCTGGTTACCCAGAAGAGAGAATGAATGAAAAGAGAATGTGTGATGCATATACTAAAGTTAAATAAAAATAGTTGAAATAAATAAGTACCACTCATGAACATTTTCTTACCCTGCTGCATTTGCACAGAACTCAGCTGCTTTCGGTGCTCTGTGATGGGGGATAACAATCCCTGATTCTCTCCTCTGAGACATACCCCTTAAACTCAGCACAGACTGAGGCACGCTTTTGGCATCTTGTCCCAGGGCCCCATACTTGCCCCAGATAGCATAGCGAATATTACAGTGATCATGGAATGGGGACATCAGTTTCTAATGAACAGCCAAACAGTATGGGCAAAGAGTCGTCCTGAAATCAGCAAATTCCTGGCATTCACACCACAGTACACTTTTTTTCTCAGCTACAGCCTTGCTGTAAGTAAGGTATAGGCTTACTTGTTTTAGCAAGCCTATAGGAATACTGAAGGGTTCAGAAGCTCGTCTCTGTACGCTGAGACCAGCTGCTCAAGGGGATGTCCAGTAAATACCATTTTCGTGGGATTATTCAGAAAACCCTTTTGTAGCTCAGGAGGGAAAGAGCTCGATCTTTTCCCGGGGGATTTCAGATGCAAAGAAACTAATACTTGAAAATAAAACCAGGTGAGAACACTCCTGAATATCTCGCATGCAACTTCTGCCTGCACATTTACATTCATTTAAATGTTCTATCATCCCAGCCTCCATGAGAGATGGGTTATATGTGAAGAAGCAGCAAATAAAAAACTTTGCAGGAAAATCCCAATTGTGCTGGAACACAGTCTGCTTAACCATGAAAACATTACCAAAACCTGACACTCAGTGCTTGGTTTGTTTGTAAAATATTTCTGTGTTCATCATGTTGGTACCCTTCATATGGTTTTACGTGAGTTAGCTCTTGGGCTGTGAAACTTTAAACAAGGTTGAGCTGGCAAAATCTGCTTTTTTAGCTTTCAGTCCATCATGTATAGGCTGTGCCAGTAGCTTCAGAGGTATTGAAGGATAAGGAAATATTACTGGATTTGAAAAATCTTTTTATTTTATTTACCATGGCTTGTCACAGAGGACCATGTTTTCTACTTTTTCCCCATATTTGCTTTTCAGGCCAGGTCTGTGCTTTATTTGCTCTGTGTTACCTTCTCTTCTGCATGTGAGAAACACTCACATAAATTAATGACTAATCTCCTCTTCTGACCTTATCTTCAAACAGAAAACTAAAGCAGAGGAAAGGAAAAGCTGCTTCTTCAGGCTGCAGCTATTAAGGAACTGGAAGCAGTAGCTGAACAGCGATGCTCACCAGCTGGCAGGATGGAGCTAAATGGCAGCGAGTCTGTCCCGCTGCCCCAGCCTGGAACACAGTTCCCCATTTATCAGGCTGTTTGCAAAGTCTGTCTGTGACTTGCAGGACAGAATAAGACTGCAGAAGCCTGCGCTGACTCCACAGGTAGTGCCACCACTGAATGTGGGCTTGAGAACAACATGGAAAATCTTTGCTGATTGCTCCCTCTGGATGGCTGCAGCCCCTGCACCTAGGTGCTCTGTCCAGGGCAGAGCAGGGGAGAAGGCTGTGCCCAACAGGCTGGAAGGTGAACAGGAGAGGAAGAGAGCTTGGCTGGAGGTGGCAGGGTGGGGGACTGGGGCCCCCAGGCATGAATACGCAGTCAAGCTCTGCAGAGGAAACCAAAGGATGATTTGGGACCTTTGAGAGTGTCTGCACAAAGCTCCGCTGAAATCTGAGAAACAGCATGGCAGAAAGCATGAAGGAGCTTGTCTGAAAGACGTTTAAGTCGGTCATGGATTAGAGGCAGGAGTCAGCACCTCATTAATGATGAGAGATAATTAGTAGGGTGGGGAGAAGCAGCAGGGAGCCTTGAAAGCAAAGGCATATAGCCCATGTTTGATGTAATTAGAAAAGTATATGCCAGAAAAAAAAGAATCAGAGGAAAGAGAGAGTGGATCATACGTTATCAACCTGACTCCAAGAAATGAGATTTTATGACAAGTCCCCAGAGCTGTCTTACAATTAAAGAAATTGCCAACGTTACATGGACAGCATCTGACAGGCTCAGTAACAATTTCTCCACAATCTTTTCTGAGGACAGCATAGCTCAGCCCACTGAGCCCAGGCAGCACAGGAGCTGGTGAGCACGACTACGTGCCAGAGGAACGGTGCTCATTCTCCCACATCAGCAAAACCCCTGTACTGGTTCTGCTCACACCTCTGCAAGCAGCTCAGGCCAGCAGCCAGCTAGCTTAAAGCAGCCAGGCTGAGGCTGATGGTTGGGCAGGCGCTCAGCCCCTACACTGCTCACATTGCACGTTGCTGTTGTGTTCCCAATAAGATGTGGAGGCTCTGAAAACTATCACTGACATCTGCTCACCAGAAATGTACCTGTACTACCCAAACTGAGAAGTGCTGAACATCCGTTTCCCCCACTATCAGAAACACTTTTTCTCTTAGTTCCTCTTTGCATATTCATTGCATGGCAAAAGAAAGAAAACATCAAGATCTTTAGAAACAAGTCAGGTACTTTAAAGTCTACAATCCTACCCCACAAATCCTCTGCAAATGTTGGATGCAAAGGAGACCATCACAGTTTCTTGTTGCACTTTGCTCCTCCTCACATAGGCTCTTCCTAGAGAGTTTCAGAGTGCTCCTCTCCCTGTCTTCTTGGCTTCCACCACTTGTGAAAACTGTAGTGGTTTATGCCACTTTTCTTTTATCTTGGTTCCAAAAGAGACTGTGAACAAACCCAGAGAGGATAGGTCCATTAAGTGTAACAGTTTGAAATCAACCTCTGTTTCAGGATGCCCCTGAACTGTGGATGTTGAGAAGCTGGGATAAGATATCAAGGGGAAAGAGAACTCTGTGCCCTATTTCTTATACTGCTGCCTGAGACAGGATAATGGCCCAAAGGGATATTTGATTAGACTCAGCATCACAGTTCTGCTGCCCTTCCCCACCTAGAAGAGGAATGCTGCTTCTTGCTCTAAAGAAAGCAATGGAGTATTCCCTGGCAGGACTTCTAACAGTCTAACTCCCTTCTTGTGGGAGCCCTTCCCCATCTGGCATTTTGTTTCTCCACTTGACCGATTTGCAGGATTTTAAGTCCTTCCTGTCGAGAATCTATTAGAAAACCTACTCTATTTCTCCCTTACCACACAATTTTACTGTGAAACATTGGATTTCTCTTTTCTATCAAGGGACTCAATCTCTTGCGGCCTGGTGAGATGAGTAAAAAGTTTATGATAGCTGTATGTCTGTCCCATGCAGGAATTCTTTACTTTTTCTGAGAGATCCTCACAAGCTTTCTGCTGTTTTAAGTGAAACCCGAATCAATCTAAAGACCAACAAGAGAATATTCTCCAAAACTTCTGACCCTCCAGACTGATTAACAGCTTCAGGATTCTCCATGCTTAATTTGTGGAAACTGAATGCACTGCTAGCATCTGATGCTAATTCTCTATAGCTTCATAATCTGCTATTGCCCAGAACCAAAAATTTCAATTTTTGGTTTTGATAACAGTGCTCTACCATAACAAATAAGCACTCCTACTCTTTTTCTTCTTGATAATGTAAGAAGTGGCTATTTGATTAAATTACATTTTTTATTAGCTCTGTTCATGTCTATTAAGGTAAAGTCTAGGATCAAGACATAAGAGACAAAAAGAACATGTAAACGTTTCTCTGGGTGTAAGCTAGAGCACCAGCCTGACCCACTCAGCAAGCAAGCCAACAGCTCCTTCCACAACCAAGCAAGCAAATGGAACAATTTCACTCACATCCAAAGATTGCAGTCTTAGTCCTCCCACAACAAGAGAAATCCCCTCAAAAACTCACCATTTGCTGTCCTTAGTCAGTGTTAGTATTAAAGCACCTTGCCTTATAACAATAACTCAAATGCTAATCCATTAAAAGGAGATTGGTCAAATCATGTGGCTCAGTCCGCTTTCAAAAAAGTAGTCCTCCCTTGATTCTGTTTTCGTACATGTGTTTCTCCTCACTAATAGCTACTCTATTGTCTCAAATTTTTTGAACAGTCTCATTTCAGCCACAGAACTTCTGGACCAGAGCCACTAGATTTTTTAAATGCTGAGCCTTCATTGTCTTCCATTTATAGACACAAGTACCAGGTAAGACATTTTCATCAATTTTATGTGAACTGTTTTATTGAAGAACCTAGAGTCTTCTGATGTGGTTGATTTCCTGGATGATGTGCATGCTGTGGCCATTTACTACTCTTAAAAAAAGATCTCCAAAGCCCCACATGCTCCTCAAGGAGACATGTTTGCACGTGCTTGCCCAGGTGGATGGTTACCACGGCGACCTGACATGGCTGAGCGGTGCTTTGCCTCCGATTTGTCAAGTTCGCCTTGACAAATCGATTCTTTTTAATACTGAATGACTTTCTACAATACCATGTTGGTCTTTTCCCAGGATTGATTTTCAGCTACAGTAATAAGAGCAAAAATATACATATAGAGAGAGTTTTATAAAGAAACCAAAGGCAATAGTAAACTCCAGGCCCATTTTTTTTCCCCTTCATCTAATCAAGTACAGCTGTGTTATTACAAACAGGTGCCAAAAAGCTTGTGAATGCAGTTGGAGAACGGTGCTTAGAAGCCACCACTGAGCTGTGGGAGTTGCTCAGCATATTCAGTAGCAACGTTGACTCCTTGCCCTCCTGAGCTCAGGGGACTGGAAAGACAAGTCAAGGGAGCTTTAGGGGAACTAGAGAAGAACAGTTCCCAGGTTTCCACAGGTCAGCCTTCGAGACGCTGCCTTTCACTCCCCTTGCGACTCAGGCACCGCGGCCCCAGCATCGCTGGATCACCGCTCCCTGCGCCACAGACATTGCTTTCTTGGAGCCCTGCACTGCCCCAGCACAGAGGGGGAAGGACACAGGACAAGGGGACTGTTGGAAAAGTTGCATTCCTGACAGGCTCTCTCTTTAGTCCATTTTTGTTAGATGTGATAAAACAGAGTTTATTTCGAGGTGGAAGCTGAGGAACAGGAACAGAGAAAAACAAAGGGGCAATAAGCAGCCTTCAGAATTCAAATGTTCTCTAATTTTAAAGTCATAGCTTACAGTTAGCAACCAGGCATCAACAAACTTGTCATGAGCGAGGACTCATTTTATGCTGCATTACAGTGGATCCCACTATGCATCCCTTCCCAAAGAGAGCAGGACCAAAGGAATCACCCAGGCTGTCTCTGCTCAGCATTCAAAACTTTGGCATGTGGCAGTCTGGAAAGACCTCAGTCTCAGCTTTCAGTAAACAGCACAAAATAGTCACCAGGGGAAACAGTCTTACCCTGTGACTTTGCAATTCAGGTCACCTGTGAATGAAAATATTCTCCATGAGGGCTTCATACTTTGCTATCTTCAGCTTCCCATCTTTTGACAAAACAATGCGGAAGTTTGCCATGGAAATGAAAAAAAAAAACACAACTAAATCAATCAACTAACCCAGATACAAAACTGAAAACAACTGCTTTGTTTTTGAACTTCACTTAGTCTTTTTCAGATGAAGAGTGCATTTGCTCAAATCTTTTAGTTTACCTTGATAATGAAAAAAGTTTACCTCTGTAGTCTGTTATGATACTTCCCAGTGGAGAGCCTCATTACACAAAGAATAGCTACTGTTTTTCATGACTAGTATGCCTTCAAGACCAAAGAAAGAAAATAAAACTGTCTTTTTCCTTTTCTAGTGTTTGTTATATACAATCTGCTTTTCTAATCACATCGGTAATTCCCCCCCCCCCCCAAATCAAGGGAGCCTACATTACACCAACTGTTGAGCGCGTGTTTGTGCTAAATGCAGCCAGAAAAATCACTGTATTAGGGCCACTCTTAGGAGAATCTAATTTTTCATCTTAATGTTCTAAAGCATAGTTGGGATGCAAGCAACAGTTTTGTTCCGATTGTCATACCACCAAACATCAAAATAAATCAGTTGTTGCTTGAACAAGATGAGAAATACCTGGGATACGTAAGGAGCCGAGGATGTACAACTGCCACCTTTGAAAGTGTCCACAGGTGTGCTGCCAAGTCATTCACATTCAGGCTGCTGCTTCCCAACAGCTTCTACTCCTCCACTACAGCTTCCAGCGGAAGGCCTAAAAACTGATAGCCATGCATCTGGTTTTAAGAGCCGATTTTTTTTTTTTTAATTATTATTTTTACACAGCAATTTCACTTCAAAAAAAATAATGGTAGTGAATTACCTGTTGGCACTTTTGTCCCCATTTGGGGCATATGGCAATTGCACATTTGTCCACAGTCATGAAGGAGAGCAAACAAATGATTCAAAAATGGTCCTTTCATAAAAAACAAAGTCACAACAATCAGGGATTTCAGATAAAGCTTTATCTGTTTGATTTTGGGGCATGTTTTACAGCTGCTGAAATCCCATTCCTGCCCCCCCCCCCCACACACACACACACTCTTAAGTGAATGTCTTAGGATTTATTTCCTGCAACTTGCACCACAGAATGAATCACAATGATCTTATTTATATTGCCTGCAAAGGCAGATCACTCCCAACTTCTAACCATTACTGCACCTTTCTCTAAATCACACTGAATCAAAGACTTGACCTATTCCGGTCATTATATGAATACAACCTCATGACAGAAAATAACCTGTATTCTTTGCTTCCATGAACATTATTTAGCAGTAGGTTGTACTTATGAATCTCATCTAAAACTAGTAACCTTGCCAGGCTGTTAAAGTGTACCTGCAATGTAATTTAAATACCCTATCCACCCTCGTTTTCTGCAGAACAAGCTGACAAGAGGCTTACCAATAAACCAAAAGGCCAAAAGCCAGAATTTGAGATGACCTCCACGTCTGTTTATTCCCCAGTATGTATAACTAATGAAGCATTTCTGTAAACCCCTAATTTTCACTTCTCACCTTCTGCTAGAGCAGTTTCTCCTCACAGCTAGTTCATTCCTTTTCCTTTGAGGCACAACAGCACATCCCTTTTTTTCCTTTGATTGACTATCCCTCCCAAAGCCAGTTAAAAATTGTCAACCCATCCGCAAGACTGTTTATGCTAAGATTCCTTCAAAATGTGTGACCTGGCATGGCAGCTTAAAAGCATATTCATTTTTAAAAAGCTCATGAGGAGGAAAACTTCAAAATGCATTTTTTGTTCAAGTACATCAAAGGAACACTTAGCTAATCAAGTCTCACTTACAGCCCTGAGAACAGTCTCACTCCATCTCAATCAGTAGCTTTTCTAAGCTTAGCTACGTGCTTTAGCAGCTCTAATTACAAAAGTAGCCTGGATTTCTATGAGACAAGCAAAGTTTGTATCTTTAATGAGATGCAGCAGAAATGCAAGTGAACTGACCTTCCAACAGGCTCCATTTGATTCTAGCAGAAAGGAGCAACTCCAGTCATTAGACAGTGATCCAGAAGTCAACAGCCCCTCTTGCAAAAGAAAGGCCTTATTTTTCATTAGTTATTTTACAGTGTTAGTATTTTATTTCTTAAATTTCCAGACTGATAAATGAAGTGTCAGTTTCTGAAAAAACAAACTTCCACAGACAGGAAACTCTTAGCACCTCAGATCAAGGGATAAACATGATCAACCTTATTAAACCAACAAACCAAGTTTATTTATAGAAGTCTGTACAATTGTAATGAACTATGCTAGGACACCAATGAAACAAAGCAAACAAATCTCTCCCTAATGAGTGGGAGGTGTAGTCACTCACCTTTACATGCACTTAAAGGAAAAAAGATTACAGCTTTCATACACAGTTCTGTAACTATTCAGAGTACTTTCTTGATGTATTATTCTCAATATAAGAGATTTGCATGATACTTAACTGACTGTTGCCTCTCTCAAAAACAGTATTTCAGCAGAATCCAGAGACTTTGAGAGGGTAAGTGGCAGTTTGATAGTTGCAGATAAATAGAATATAGTCCATCATTCAATTCTGCATTCTAAACTCACTGCATCTCCTGTTTTGGTTATCTCCACTAAAAGTTTCTTGCAACACTGTACAGGTCTCGTTGATATTTTGCCTGCAGTACAGACTACTTGCGTGTTACCACATGTAGAAGTTTGCTAATACCAATACATCAAGGGCAAGCATATTAAAAATACTGAATCTGAGTTAACTTTACCTTCAGAGATCACTTTTCACTGCACCCCAGAGCTCTGAGGCATTGCTGTGGGAAAAATCAAGTTCTGAGTTGCTTGATTTTGCAATTATTTCTGCAAAGCATTGGAGAGTGATTATTTTGAAAACTGGCTATTGCAAAATAAGTTTTGATTTTTTTTTATTACAAATCCGTAACATCATTGAAGCTGTTGAAAAAAAAATCATATCAAATGCATATCTACACAGTGAATCACAATGTCTCCTATGAAGTTATCATGGTAGATTCCATAAATCCACTCTTAAAAAAGTTAAAAGTACATATATGTGAGAGCCTACAACAACTCCAGAGAAGCTGCTAAAAAAGGCCATCAAATAAAGCAGTCTATGATTACATATTTACAGAATAATCCACGTGTCCTAGAATTATGGACTATTCAGTAAATAAGTACTGAAGTATCCCTAATTTGTTTACATGGTAGATTATAGCTGCTTCATAGGTTGATTTTCTTTTTATACACAGTTCATAGTATCAATCTGCACACAATTACATGATGTTTCTTTAAAGCTACTGTTAAAAAAGGAATAAGAGAAAGTTAAATAAGAACTAGATTAAAGTTTCATTAAGAATCCAACAAGAAAGCATCAAACACAGGTTTAAACATAACCAGTGTATGATTTCAGAAAAATAGTAATGCTCTGACACAAAAAGAGCATCAGCATTTTCCCTCTTCGGGGTCCCCCAGAAACATTCCTATCCAGTTCAGTGCTTAAGTTAGCATATATGTAACTGGCCTGAGTAGGAACAAACACGTGCTTGCACGCTTACCTGAACGAGGGCCTCTAAACTTTTAGACTTCTAATTCTCTTTTAATTTAGTTCTTAGCTCCATATATTCAGTTGTATCTTGTTTGGAAAAGCTCTTTGTTAAATGTCACTTATATTTACACTTTGATTTTTTTTATTTTTTATTTTTTTTAAAACACCTGAGTGATAATTGAGCTGTCACCTTGTGTCCAGTCAAATATTCCATAAAGCCATACGATTCTTGTGCTAGTGTTGCACTCCACTTGTACCAGTTTATATATGAAAAATTTGCATCAGCTACCTCTCATACATTACCCACTGACCTTTCTACTGTGTCCTTACTGTGTCCTTCCCCGTTCACACAAAGTGATTTTATTTTTTAATTTTTTTTGTTTGTTTCATAGAAGCCCAGTCTAAATGGTTCACAAAGCAAGAAACAAACATGAGCAAGAGCCCAGTGAAGACATGATGACTTGACAAATATGTAATATTGGAGGCTTGGAGAAGAAATTAAAGCCCAACCAATGAGCACCCCAGGGGCATCCCAGAAAGAGCTACTCCACTCAGTTAAAGCTGGAGACTCCAGATGTGCTATAGATGACAAGTCCCACATCAAGAGCTGTGTACCTCTCTCTCATCAGTTAAGTGTAAGTTAAAAAATGGAACATGAAGTTAAACAGCTATATCAGCCAAGCCGTTTTAGTAAGAAGAATCACATTTAATGAGTTTCTTTCTTGCAATTTCAGATGCTCAAGTACAGCTGGTAGAAATTCAAAACAGCCGTAAAGAACTGTGACAGACGGATACAAATAGTACTGCAGCTTAAAAATGATAAAAAACACCTGAAAAAAAGTCACACAACCCTCCCAAAAAAATTTACACTTTGAACCTAAGCCAGTTTTTGAAGATTCCCTTCTCCAAAGCTAGGATGAAGGAGGAAGAAGAGGAGGAAGAAAGTGCAGATGACCTTCCAGCCACAAAGGTCTTTCGCCAATGTTTATTCACTGTGCCTGTGGTGGTATGTAAGGGGAGATCACCAAGTGCTGATTCTGCAACCACCAAAAGAGATTCCTACGGAAATCCAGACCTCAGGCTAATACTGAACACAGAGTGGACCAATGAGCTGCATCAACAAAATAAAAACAAAACTCAAACTAAAAGAAATGGGAAGACCCCAAATAGCACAGATCCACATTTGTGAGGGGGGCAGGAGGAAAGGGCAAGAAGGGAGGTCTATACAGTAAATAGTTGAATGGTTTATGTTACAGATGACTGGCAGTTTTAAAGAGTCTCTTCCCAACTCCATTGCTGCTCCAACCCAGAAGGGAGAACTGAAAAGGGAGGAAGAAAAGGTAGGACATCATCATGGAGCATGCAGGATCAGAAGCAGCAGAGTGGGCATGCTCAAATAAGCCCCCGCCTCTTTTTGTAGTCCTCCAAATTCAACGATCTCCGAGGGGCACCATCTTTTGCTGGTGGAGCCTTGGAGGTGATGGCCAGTGCCTTAGATTCTGTGGGGATAAGAGAAGTGTGAGGACCAAAATACATGAAAGTTACAGATTTTTACGTCTCAATTTTGCTGACCAAATTACATTTGGCTTCTCTGGTATACATCAGGTTAAAACTTAAAAACACAGCCAGTATCTGGTTGCTTATCATCAAAGTTAAAGCACATGCAATTTTGACTCCATTTGTTAAACCCACTTTCCGCCAATAAATATACTTTCATTTCTTAAGCAAACTGCTCTGCAACATACTGAAATAACAATACACAGAGAGCCTTTGGGCTCAGTTCTGGCATCTTTGATAGATCACTATGCCATGAGAATAGCAAGCACAAGAGACAAATAATGAGACAGAAAGTGAGACTTCCTACCCATGTCTACAACAGACACTTTACACACACTTCAAATAAACCCGATTCTTCTGTTATGAAAGAAGATAGCACCACACAAGATGCAAAAATGGTGGCGTCAAAAAAAAAAAAAGCCATACTGAAACCTGTACCTATATTGTCTCTCTCTCATCCTTTTTTGAGCCTCCTTTCTAGTTTTCAGTGTCCTTCCATGCCTAACCCTTATCTGCTTGCCTGCTTCCTGAAGTTTGTAATTCCCATTCACTTTCCTATTCTTGCCACCCTACCACACTTTATAGCCTTACATCCTGAATTCCAATCTTGATCTAGTTTGTAAGGACTCAACATCTCCTACTTCCTCTTCTTTACAAGATTTTAAGTGTATATCTATAAGCACACCTTCATTCCTTTTCCCAGTGTTTTGTTCCCCCTAAAATTTTGCTTTAATGCTATCTGTAATAGCGAATTTAGCAAACAGCAACTTTGTAAAGCAGCAGGTTCAAAAATCAATAATTTACCCACACAGTGCATACGCAAATTATAGAATAGGTCATTACAGACACCCAAATCTTATCTGGCTTCAAAAGTGACCAGACAAATTCATAGAGTAAGTATCAAGTACATATCAAGGCTTATTAAATACAACACTCTCAGCTGTTCCTCAAGGATTATGTGAGCCACAGACACTGTAGACTGGAAGAATATATCAGAAAACTCTTGTTATCTCCTTTTCTCCCTAGGCATTTGGAGCAAGGATAGAAATACAGGCTTTAAGTGTAACACAATACAGCCGTTCTTGTTTTCTCAGTGAATGTCACTAGTACACATACCCCTCCTCCTCAATTTGAGATACTTGCCAAGAAGATAAACACAGAGCCCTTGCTCCTATTTTCAAAAGTCCATCACTGACTCTGAAAGAACTATTCTGGAAGAAGTGAGCTCTACCGTAATGATCTGGGCAATCACATCCCCAAACCCAACTGGAACACTTACCAGAACTGGGAACCTGAAGATCAATCTTTACATCAAAGTCATGTACTTTGAAAAGATCTTCTGAGAGGTCACTGGCTGATTTAGAGTTCACATCTTTATCCTTCCCTTGACCCTGGAAGAAAAATAAGTAAATCTCCAACCCTTATCTGTCCAGACAAAGGTCAGAGAGAAGAATACTTTTTCCCCACACTTTCATCACAAACATATTTAGTTTAGCTTTCATAGTGCTGGAGAAACTTAATTTTCTTTCCTCATGAAAGAAAGAGCTGTTCTACAATAATGCTTTACAGTATACTTATTTCTAGAACTGAAGCATGCACATCTACTATTAGTCATAAGCTTCTAGAACAGAACTGTGATGGTGGGAGGGAACATGTAACAGAGGCAGAAAGTAAAACTTGCCTTACTCATGTCCTTTGGAGCATCTGGTAATACACCAGATCCATATTTTGCATTTAGTTGGGCAAGGATGGCAGCTTGGACAGCAGGATCTCTGGACTGCAGGGGAAAATAAAACACTATTTAAATTGGTGAAAAACCATACCGCCATTTTGTTAAGACAGTGCTCATATCCATTAATAAAAAACCAAAAGAAGATGTAGATCAGTTAGCCCAATCTTCAGGATCTCAAAGACAATTAAAAACATCCCGATACCTATGTAATGCATCTGATAGTACTAAACTAAAAATTATCCTTCAGGAAGTCTTTAAGAAGACACTACGTTTCCTGTTGATGTGATTTGCTCCTGTGACTAGTCTTAACACTATCCTCAGATATATTTGCTTTTAGCTTACAGTTCTGGCTGAAACACTCTACTAGAAAAGAAATTGTTAGAAGACTATTTTCTTCACATGATAATGGTTGTCTACCATAACAAATCTACTCAACTATGATTCTTCTTTTTAATAAAGATTTAGTTCAAACCCTGCAATACAATCTCTTTTCTATTTCTTTGCCAAGTTGTAGAGACTGACAAGAGCCAACTTGACATTTTTTTAATTTTTATTTATTTAGTTAGTTAGTTTTCATAGTACTGATACCAGAACTGTATACTATTCCAGAACAGGCTTCAACGACATATTGTTTAGAAGTAAGAGCTGATCACTCAACTTTGTTATCCATCATTTATACAGCTACGGATTGCAGTAGCAGGTTTTGCCACTAGCACAGCAGAAGTTTGTGTTAAACTACTTTATTCATCACAGGCCCAAAATATCTGGTCTCTTCTTTCCTTTCACAGATCTTTAAAGAAAATCTTAACTAACTGGAAGCAAAACTCACAGCTAAAGAAAGCTGTCTTCCCAAAGCTAAGTCTGTGTAATGAGTAATTCTACATATAAGAATTCACTACAAAAATCCAAACTACAGTTGCACCTCCATGTACGTACCCACATCACTTATGTCTTTTATGTTTTTTGGGGGGAAAAATAAAAAGTATTGCTTTTTCCTTTTTTAGGGATAGTAAGACTAGAATCTCTCTCAATTATATCTCACCCTGGCACCTTAAGCATTAATAGCATATGGCACATTTAGGAATGAATACAAACAACATTTTCCTTCCTACTCTCTGAATTACGTTGGTTTCTGTTTCTCTGCAAATTGCCTCAGTTGAACTTCAATATTACACTCACATTAGACACTATTGTGGGCTTGCACTGCCGCCTAGTAAAGGGGTCCATTTGTTGGTTTTTCATGCTGTGACTTTCAGCCTAAAGAAGAAAAAGCACATGGTTTTGCAGTTAGCTCCTTGCACCCTTGTAAATTCTCCCACAGCACCCCACCCAAGTACATACTCATCAGCTATATATGATATCAACGTCAGAGGAAAAAGCCAGTAACAGCATTACAGACCAGAAAGATTTTATAATACCCACAGTCCTATGCTTCACGGGGCAAAACTGCCCTTAATGAATACAACAGTTACCCTGAGAGTTGTGTGGCTGTTTTCCTGAGGCTTAAGCATTTAAGAAGCTTAACTTTTCTTAACAGAAATGTCGCCACAGAGAATTGACTATTTCCATTACTACTTTATCCTCTGAAGTCTCCTTTCTGATTTTTTCTTCCCCTTACAAAATGCGCTAAGTCACTATTACAGTCAGTAATCTCCTGAGTTGATCAAAAAGATAAAGCAATTTGCTTAAAAAAATCATGTCACTTGCCTATATGAAAGATTTTATAAGACTGTTAAAACAAAAATGAGCAACTTCATCATGCAATTATCTTGCTATGCATCATTTCATCTCTGTATGCACAGAAGTATTAATTCGGCATTATTTACCACAAGAGCCTTCTCAGACTCAACGATATTCCACTCTCTATTTCTCTGGTTGATGTAACTGCAGAAGAAAAAAAAGAAGAGGGGGAAAAAGGAAAACAAAGTGTCATTTATCAACCTCTATACAACATAAAAGCCTGTCAGCATTCTCGCATCTTCATCTGATCACAAATTACTCTTATTGCAATGCAACTGCTACCCGGGTTATGTGGAAAAGAGTTTCTATGTTTGACAGTTTTAACTGAACGACATGTAAGGAAGTGGAGAGAAGCAAATGCTAGCAGAACTATCATGATATAAGCTTCATGAATACACTGTACAAAAAGGAAACAAAAGACTTACAGTTAAATCACTACCGATTCAACGGTAGTTGAATTTCTCTGCTTTGGGTATTTTGGTTGATACTATTTTAGAAAGAAAATTCCCAGTATCTGTTTCTTACCTGATTGCAGAAATGTTTTTTGTTCGTTGGCGATCCAGGGCTTCTGCTCTCTCCTCAAGTTCATTAAGCTGATCTTGAATCTGTTTGGCCTTATCTTGGTCCCCCAAGTCCTCAGCCATGGCCTTCAACCAAACAATAACTCATTAGGCACTACTCTTTACCACAGACCAGTCAGACAAATGAGGGATAGACCCATGAATCAGCCAGCTAACCCTATTCCAGTGGCAAATGTTCTAAGCCCATATGGTAAGAATACAGGAGACAGCTAAACCCTACAGCTTAAAGCAAAACTCGACTTCTCATTATGAAGAATTCTGTGAACCTCTGAAACCCCTGAAAGTAAAGACGACTCGGGAACACCAGTCTCGGCATGACTAGGGCAAATCATTTAGATTATTTAAGTTACACATTTGATTAAGTTTTAATATTGCTATTTGCCAGCCCAGGAAGAGACTGATCATTTCTTCAATTGTGAGTTGCCGCTTATTTTAGCAAGTTGGAGGGTCCCCTACTACAACACCAGGCAAACAACAGTAGCTTCTTGTGCCACCTGGTGACAACAAAAGGCAATTGCACTTCTCTGCATTGTAAAACTAAATTCACAAATTCGTGCATAGTAAAAATGACCAAACACTACAGTTGGGTCAAAGAATATAGAACTAATGATTAATATGAACTCTTTGTTTTTACTCTGTATGAAGCATGAATGTCTTGAAAGAGGGCTGCACAAACAAAAACAATGTTTTATATCTTTGTCTTCAGAGATACTTAAGACTGCTTGTTTACTTGTCTTCTCAGCTTTGACTTCTCAGCACTGTTAGGTCTATGCATTCCAAGAAGTTTACATGTAAAACAGTTTAGTGGCAAGTAAAACCTTCAGCAATGTATTCTTTTCAATACAAATTACTGGCCATAAAGTAAAAACTCAGTCACCCCTGAGTAAAAGACAATTTAACACTAGTTTTGAAATCAACTTTCAAGTGTTACTAGGGAGTACCCTGCAAAAAATAAAAGGAGAATTAGTTTCTATAGCAGAACAACTTAAGTACTTCTTTAAAGGACACAAAAAGAGACAGCTAGAATCATTGGCAATTGCCCTTAGTGAAAGAATGCAACAGCTTAAACTGGGTTCTAAGTGTTCTGAACCCAGCAGCGAACCTTGAGAGCCGCCTCTTAGCTGCATAGTTAAAGTCAAGCTTACTGCTGACTACTGCCAAAATCCAGACGAGCTCCAGGTCTTCTAAATCAAAGACTGCATTAAGCTTGCAGGCATCATCTCATCTCTCACCTTCTCCTTTAACAGCTGAGTTTTCTTCATAGCATAATTTGGAGGGGCTTTTCTGAACCTTTCCTTCTCTTTCACAATCTGTAAGATCCAGAAGAAACAGCAAGGATATGCAGGTATGAAATGTCTACTTTAATACTTGGACACTAGAAACAACATATCAGTATCACCTAAGAAATGTACTTACTGCCACAGAATTTTACTCATGCTCTTTCTCTGCTGCAGTTTTTAATTTGTGAGTTGGTAATGAGTTACAGCTCCATTCCCCTCACTTACGACCTATAAAAATCTGATGCTAATCACATTTGGTCAGTATGAAGCAAATATTAATCTGCAGAAACTGTGATAAATGCATCTATCACGATGCTGTTAGCTTTTCAGAACTTGAGAACTAAGTTGCCACACTTGGGTTAGGAGTTCAAAGCTCTGCAACACAAGTTGAAGAGGAAGGTAACAGGGCACAAAGGATGAAGTAAAGCAGCAGTGAGAACCAAACAACAGCTGGATCACCAAGCTACTTCATCCAGTTATGCAATTTCATTTTCTTCTTAGGAAGAAGATACCATGATCATTCTGCTTTGTAAGAACTACTGCTCTACTCCCTGAGTTCCTTCCACCTTTAAGCACTGCCGTAGCCTCACTACAACACACTGTTTACCTCCTCAATGTCCTGGTCATTAAACTTGTAGTTGAGGGCTTCTTTGATGGACACTTCCTTCTTGTTTATCTCATCTAGTGTGGGTAGCTGCATCCCAGCAGAGAACATCTAAACACAATGAAGAGTTTAGTTTTCACTTAGAATACCCTTTGGTGGAAGGCTGCTGAGAAGAAATTAAAGTCTGGCAAACTTACCGCTTCCTTCCACTTCATAAACTCACTTTCAGTAAATTCCTGATTTGAGACAAACTCCAAACGAAACACACGCTGATCACTGCCATGCCTGCAACAAGAAAATGTAGCATCCCTTTCTGACTGTACAAAGCTGTGATCTTTTATCTATAGGTAATAAACTGACTCATGAAGCCCCAAAACAGACACTTAAGGCTACTCTTGACTGACCTGCTATCTACTCCTAACTTCAGTAAGGTCAGCCACAGTTCAGGAGCCTAAGTCAGCTATCAGTACCAAGTATTAGTGAAAAGGAGTACTTGACAGCAAGTTTGTAGGGAACAGTCAGTGGGGGCAGTAATACCCTCACAACAGTAAACAGAAACAGGCTTGGAATCATAGAATGCTTTGGGTTGGAAGGGACCTTAAAGATCACCTGGTTTCAACTCCCCTACGATGGGCAGGGACACCTCCCACTGGATCAGGTTGCCCAAAGCCCCATCCAACCTGGCCTTAAACGCTTCCAGGGATGGGGCATCCACAGCTTCTCTGGGCAATCTGTTCCAGTGCCTCACCGCCCTCATAGTAAAGAATTTCTTCTGAATATCTAATCTAAATCTACCCTCTTTTAGTTTAAAGCCATTACCTCTTGTCCTATCACTACACTCTTTGACAAAGAGTCCCTCGCCAGCTTTCTTATAGGCCCCCTTTAGGTACTGGAAGGCCGCTATAAGGTCTCCCCAGAGCCTTCTCTTCTCCAGGCTGAACAACCCCAACTCCCTCAGCCTGTCTTCACAGGAGAGGTGCTCCAGCCCTCTGATCATACTCTACTTATCTCACACCTGAACCATAAGTACCCTGTTTGGTGACCCGTGGCATGATCTTTGGAAACACAACGCTCTTTCATGTTTGGACCAGTAGAAGTACCCTGTAAGCAGTACTGAATTATACAATGCTGGAGCCAACCCCTGTCTAAGTCTCATTCATTGGCTAGTCAAGGGCCAGTAAGCCTTAGAGACTACATTCTGTGGAGCACTACCAGCTAAACTACCATACAGCTACTTACCACTACAAATTGCCCATAGTGTAAATTTCAATCAAAACACGGAGCTCTCTCCTTAAGTAGCCTAAGAAGCTATTCTATGTCATGATGGATTTAGATAAGACTCTTTTTTTTGCTCCACATTTGCACCCACATCTATTCTCCACATGCTTTTCTGTTTCTCCCAAATGGTCAATGTCTTCTTGACCTCTCACCAGGCTGTTTTGTGTTGTAACTGTTAACCTTCATCACAGGATCCTTATAAGGGCTGTAAGAACAACTGAGAAATCCGATGCTACATTCAGCTTCTTCCCTCCAAAGTACTATTTATGTTGTAAAACGTATACCAGACCTTACCATGTATGCCTTTAAATGATACATATTTCTAACACCTGATTATAGCAATGGTGGCAAAAACATAGAAAACAA
The DNA here is from genome assembly GCA_013399115.1 of Anseranas semipalmata. Lineage (NCBI taxonomy): Eukaryota > Metazoa > Chordata > Aves > Anseriformes > Anseranatidae > Anseranas > Anseranas semipalmata. Next base: position 399,914 of record VXAA01003474.1, read on the forward strand.
TATGGCAAAGCTCAAGAGGCCTACACGAGCAATCATTGGTTACTAATGCAAATAAACTGTTCAGTTGTCAACACAAACAAGTCCCTGCACAAGATTTTTTATGCCTAAGGGTTACAACAACAACAACAACAACTTCTAATAGTAAGAGTCACTGCAAGGCCCAGTTTGTTTTTTAGCTCTCATCTCCAAACCACACAGGTAACATTGCATGCTACAAAAAGGACACTGATTCACAAACTGATGAGGGTTACTTTGGTTTCTTACCGCAACTGTAGTCCTTTGTTTGTCCGGGTACCACCAAGTTGGTAAACCTTTGCGGTCTCTACCACACCAGTTATTTCAGCAACCTATACACAAAAGAAAGGATGCAAAAGTCTGTCTTTTTTTTTTTTTTCTTCCCTTTTGTGTGTGTTCCTAGAACATGTCTGGCATATTTAAGCCTTTTCACTAGATATCAAAAACTTTAGTCTAAATAACAATTCTAGATCAAGGAAAGCAGGACTCTTCAGTGCACATTATCAGGTACTGAATTAGTTCATCATACATCACCTTTGAATTGGCAAATTGTATCATCAGAAAGCTTGCATTTTTGCACCTTCTCAGTCTACCTCCTAGCCAAATGATGTGCACCTTCCTAGTTTCTTTAGATTAAACTAAACTAGGGTTAATTGAATGTCCCAAATGAAGTACATCACAGCTATCCACATATTAAATGCAGCCCCTCTGGGGACAATTTTAATGCGATTTTAGACTATATCATTGCATCCTATGATTTGTGCAGTTACAGCAATGTAGCAGAAAAAGGAAAGTGTGTTCTAAATCACCTTCTCTTCTGAAGGTCACTGATGTACTAGAAACACTTTGTAAAGCAAGAACTGAGACCACACGACAACTTGGGAACATTCCCAGAAACAAGGAGTGACTCTTACTCATCCTTACTTGGTCAAAGCAGAGTCCTGAACTCTAGTTTGCAATATAAATGAAGAGACAAGACAGCGTGAACCAAAGCTGGAAGAACAGGCTTTGTTAGTGCTCCTCTCCCACGAGTTACACACAGACACATACAGACTTCATCAATCAGTTTGATTTAAAGGAAAATAAACTGTTTCCCAATCTTCATCTAACTGGTCCCATAGATTTATTTAATCTTTAACGCAGTCTTCTCCACTTCTTCAGCAGCAATTACGTTTTCTGGTTATAAACAATCTTTTTACATTAATCACCCAAACAATCACAGGTACCGCAGAAGTACTAAGCTGCAAATATTGTATTACAGCACTAAAAAAAGAACTAAATCCCTTGGAACCAAACTCACCCGATAAACAGGTTTGCTGTTGTGATTTCCAATGCCAATACGGACAAAGCAACCAGTCACTGTCTTGGCAAAGAAGGGCATATGACACCAGCGTTCCAGCTTGTGTCGCGATAACCGTACTCGGTTCAGTTCTTCAGGCAAGGACACTGGCTGGGATTTAGGAGGAATTTCTTCTTTCCTGATTTGGGAATGTTGAGAAGGAAAAAGGATGATTATATCTCTACTTTTTTCAATCAAAAGAGGGATCCTGAGCAAGCTGCAGTGTATGTTCTAACTATTTAAATTACTAGTAAAAGAAATGATTCATCACATACTAATTGACTGCAGATATATGAATTTTGCATTAAGCCACTCGTGAATTCTAAGTCCTAGTGACTAGACTTGTTACTTACTACCTCTGCTACCGCTAAGCAGAAAGACTCATGCACCAGGGCAGTTTATAGGCCAGTGCTTTAAGATAAGCCAACATATCTTTCTCATCTGCTCATATGCCAGGGTTCTGTAGCTGCTAAACTATAGGACTAAACAAATCTGTAAACAGTGTAAATGGGGCTCAAGGCAACACCTTAAGCACACTGATCTGCCCGCCGGTAATCCTCTAAAGAAGTACGCATCTACATAAGGCGATTACCTATGTTTTTGAACACACACAATAATCTTAGTCCAGTGTTTACTACTTACTCTTCCTCCTCATCAGAGGATGAGGATCTAGATGAGCGATCACTTTTCTCACTAGATTTATCATCCTCCTCCTCCTCTTCATCATCAGAGTATACTTCGCTAGTTTTTAATGGCTGTTTTTTTGCAAGCAATTCAGCTGGGGAAGGGAGGAGAGAGAACAAGGAAAAGCAAGCTGTGATTTTTTTGATGAAAGCTTTCTTTTAGAGCTGAAACCTCATTGATAAAAAATTAAAAAAGCAGCAGTACAAAGGATAGCTGTTAGTTTTACATTGGATATAAGTGCCACATGTTTAAATCCACTGGCAGGCTAAGCACGCCATTGTATATATTCAAACTGAGAAATCAAAATAATTTAAATGCATCTTAGATCTCAGTTTTATTTATCTTCAGCCTCCCAACTTGACTGCATGTGCCATACAAGATGGGCATAACAGCTGGATGTATGCAAGTTAAAACTATCATGATCAGACAATTAATTGTTATTTTGCACAGATAAAAAAAAAATCTCGTATTTGGAGTGGACCACAATTAAAACCCAGCAGTAAAATAAAAAAGGTTGCATTAAAAGTCCATGGCAAGAAGGACAAGATGATGTGTCAGCAAAGAAATAAGCAAATGTAGACAAGATAGCACAAGCACAATAAATATGGTTTGGACTGTTCAGAGATTAAATAACAGAATCTAAGTGACCAGTTCAAATACATGAACTAGACATTACTTAGTATGTGCCATTCAGTGGACTACTAAGAAAGCTTGCTTTGTTTTCAGACCATTCCTTCTGGGAAAAAAAGATATAAATAAAGAGCCAAAAGTGCCAAATAATTTCCTAGGTGATTACGTTGGTCAAACAACCAAGGAAAATGCAGACAAGGAGTTCATTCATCCAAGGCCTAGGATTGTTGCATTAGTTAGAAACAGGTAGTAGTACTCTCAAAAAGTTGTAACAATGTCTCAAAAATTTGTAGTTACAGCAAAAAGCCTTTGTACCTGTTCTGTTCTTCCTTTTCTCTCTTTCTGCTTTTAGCTCCTCCATTGCCTGAGACTTCTTGTCTAGTTTCTCATCTCGCTTTGATCGCCGCTCTTTGTTATGTGACATGACCTAAAAACACACACAGAAAATCCCTCAACACTGAAGTGCAATTCGTAAATTGAAATGAATTACAACAGATTGTTCACAGACTTTGAAAACTTTTCAAATGGAAACTATTAACAAACTCAATTTTAAAATAATCAGTTTTTTTTTGAAAGTTTTTTTTTTCCATAGTCTAGAGAAGGGGAAATTGATCTGAAGCATATTACTTTTTTGTACTTTATATCAGAAATAATTAACATATTTATTCTTCAACATTTCTGCCAACAAGTTTTAGTGCCAAAATTCCTCCTTAAGATTAAAAAAAGGACTAGAGAAATAAAATTGAACTAATTCTACAACTATTTAATCATGAGGAAAAATTGGACAAAACATTACTCTCATTGACTACTTCTGCAAGGCCAAGGTACTTGTTTTCCTTTAGTAGCAAAGAGAAGAGATCTGTGCAATACAAATAGAAATCCAAAATGTAAGTCATCTAATATTTTCCATTTCTTACAGGTCTGTCAAGAATACCAAGTAACACAGAATGCAGCTTCTATAATAAGCATAAGAGACAGTCATTTAAAGTAAGTCAAAGTAATTTCTGGAAGGCACTGTAAAAGAACCCTGCATATGATGTTTTTATATTATACATATTATATATATTTATTTTATATATATATATATA
>VXAA01003474.1:403745-420651 GCA_013399115.1 Anseranas semipalmata
TATATATATATGTACATACATATGCACGTACATACGTGGAGTTGAGAGGGCCAGGGAGATTAGACTCATTCCACTTAATATGTGCCTGAAGGAAAATTCATCTTACCTAACTTGATTCAGGTGTTAAATGCCTATTTCACTAGAAAATAATGTAGGCTGAATTGCCCTCTGGAGATATCCTCCTCTGTTGCGCAGAGAGAGGAGTGACAACAAGTGTAAACAAAGAACTAGTTCTTAGATGGCAAGTTAGGCAAGATGAATCCCATCCCATTCTGGGAGCCTAACTGCCCCCCCCACACACAAGGTATTGTCCTGTTTCTGCTAGAGATGGAAAAATGATAGAACTACTTCGGTTCCTCCTATCATTCAAGCTTTGTCTTCACACATCATTTAAAAAGCTGAGCAGTTTCTGGCCTGTTCTCTCAAACTTTGACTTGTAGGAAAGACTGCATATGAAAAATTTCAGACTCAATGACAGGTTTTGTCACAGGAACTCTAGATGTAGCCACAACTTCTTCATTTTGCATTTTTCATTGAAAGGAGTTATAAGCGCATTCCACAGCAGGCCAAAGATGTTAATCTCTTTTTAAATGAACTGGAAAGGCTAAAGATAGCTCGAGCATCTAAATGAACCAAATTCTGACCTGCTTACCATGCTGTTTGACATTTTTAAGGGAAAAATGTCAGGGGCAGGGAGAGGCAACATCCCATCTCCTGTTGCCAAGGCAAAAGCATTTGTTACTATGCACAGTTTCATTTCCTACCTGGGATTCCTGGATCTGCGTGAGTTTTTTCTTCTCCTGCTCTTCCTCTTGCTTTTTCTTTTTCTCTTTCTTTTCTTTCTTTTTTGCCGTTTTTAGTTTCTTCTTGATTTCAAATCTATTAGCAGATATTTGAAACAAAAAGAGTGCATGAAAGAATGCTCGCTCCCCGAGTGAGCAAAGTACCACTCAGATGCTATTGCAGCTTAAGTGGTTAGTGAACCTCAAGGAACACTTCCACTGTTTGGCCCAAGATAGGTAACCCTTTAACTCTACCCGTAACAGTGGTGGTCTTGTGCTGTTCCCCATTCCCCAGCCTTATCTCCTCCCTTCCTCAAGAAAAATAAGATAAAGAGAGGCTGAGCACAGAAAAGTGCAGGCTTACAGAAGATGAGAGTTAACCTGAAGAGCAGGGGAGACTACATAGTAACAGAATCCCCAGAAACCAATCCTTACTTCATCTTCATCTTTGCCAGAAGAGTGACCATTGCATGCTGCCTCCAACTATAAGAACAATTGTCTATTTCATGTAATTTGAATATCAACGGCTAAAACCTTGGTTCTTTAAAACCACTATCATGCTAACTTTTTCCTACTGAAACTTGACATTTTTACCAGCACTGGTCTGAATAAGAAAAAGAATTCATAGCAAGTCCTTCTTCAGCTGCTACGGCACATTCCAACAGGCTTGGGCAGTTTCTCTATTTCTACCTTCCCGAAACGTGTCATCCTGAAATCTCATTTTCAGCCACTGTATTCAGAAAAGTAACAATTCCACTTGAACTGTCCTGTGACAGATTCCACTGCAGCACGGACTGGATGTTGCTTTAGTGAAGTGTGCACATGGACTAACGCAACCAAAAAAAAACACAAAAAACCACAAACAAAAAAAAACTTAACTTCCAGTAACTAAAATTTAAAATGCATTATCCACACACACATTACACAGTGCACTCCCTTCAGTCCTTTACACCTGGATTTTGTAGACAAGAAACTGAAGTGCCAGATGAGCTCATTGCCCTTTTACACCTTTAACACGAAGCGTAACACGCAGGGCACAGGCATTGTATCACATGCAACGTCTGCTGTAATCCCAATAAATTCCCAGCAAAACATACACATAGACAGCATTCTCAAAGATTCAACTTACCATAAAAAGTTAAATAACTATCCTTCCCAGCCCCCACTTAGTCCTACCTGCCAACCCCTTTACACAGAACAGGACAAACTTGTTTAAGATTAAATCTGAAACTCAAGCTTAAATTGTTTAGCTTGTTTGTATCAAGTATTCTCCAGCAATCATTTTAAAACAAAAATATTCTGTTACCACGGAACTATGAATGAAATTCAAAAAAGTGGTGGCCTTCTAGCTGACCTAAGTCCAATCTTTCACCTAGTTTGATCTCTTTGAGGAGTGCAGCAGGCTAGAGAAGACATCAAAGGTAGTATTAAAAGAACAGACAGTGCTCTAGCTATGGTTTGGACAAATGGGCAGTTGATTGTACTGACTTGATTCACACAACAGATGTCAGTCGTCTAGAGAAATTTCTCAGCAAGTGATAGAAAAGAGAAAAGTCACTGAAGAGGGAAGAAACGGGAGAAAACTTGCCCCACATACACCAAATCTTTTGTTAGATATACAGGGAAAAAAAATACTACAAGGAAGTTGCCTGACGGGGCAATATTATAGTAACAAATAAAACCACAACACCTATGGTAGAAATCCACAAATGATCCCTTGAAAATGATGTCCAACACCACTCATCCTTATTTCAACATCCCTCTCTTCTATTAGGCCCCCAACCAGCTTCACATCCATAGAGAGGCAAACCCTAACACTGCTCTGTGCTTCTCCATTGTTTTTTGAAAAACTGCCGAAGCTCTTATGCACCTTACACTTTGTTTCTTTTCTAAAGTATCAGCATACCACAGCCAATACACAAAAGACAGAGGACAAAGCAGTCCTACTGACTCTGTCTGGCATCTAGTATCTGAAATATTACATATTGCTACAATAGTAGGTGGCAAGTACACACATTCAACGCCTAAGAAACTTTCGGAAACTGACTTTTGCAAGAACATGCAGAATTTCTACTATGTGTTTCTAAACTAGCTTTAAGGACAGTTAATGCAAAAATCTACCATGAAACCATAATTCACTTTAGAGTGCTGAATGCTTGGACCCCAAACATAAGAGCACAGTCAGCACAGTCTCCATACAGAAAAGTCCAAATTAAGGATATAGACAAGCTATCTGTAGAGAAATAGATCAAGCATTCTGCTGGAGAATATTCATCCTAAAACACTGGACACTTCCACCTCAGTTTCCTGTACAGTGATATCTATGAAAAACAATGGGGGGGGAATAACAATTCCATGTGAACATACGAAGTTTCTTTGCTTTACAATTTGACACTATGCCAAAGTTAGTCAGACTTAATTGCTTGCAGTCTGATGGACTGTCTAGCTGTTTTTCCCATTTTTCTGTTTCTCGCCTCTTCTCCCATTTTTTAATTATTCAGTGTTTAAAAACAAAAAACAAAAAAACCAACAACAAACATTTAAATCCTAGGCCTGCAAGTCACCAAAACAGAAATTTGAGTTAAAGTTTCATGTCTACTTCATAGAAATGAGAAAATATACATTTTGCATAATATGAAATGCATACAATATGTTACATATCACTGTTAACATGTAGGATTTAGTTTTAACAGTTTAACTGAACAGTGCATTGCAAAGGATTTAATTCAGAGCTGTTTACAGAACAGCCTGTATAAATTTGCTATCAAATATTGACAGATATAAATTCACCTTCTCTTTAGCACTTCTCTTTTCTCTATCCGGTTAAACAGTTCCTGCTCTCTCTCCTTTTCTGTCATTTGCTCCAGTCGAGCCCGATCTTCTTCATCTCCCATCAGATCTTCTCCATAGCCATCATGAAATTCCTCATCTTCAGATGAAGAATCGGAATCTGAGCTAGATGAGGAGCTGTTGCTTTCCGAGTCAGACACTTCTCCTGAAACAAAGTCACAAGACAGTGAAATTCAGCTGGGGCAAAGCCCAACCACTTCAGTGTAGCATGTTAGTAAAGGGTATCAAGAATGAATTTTATACTTCTCTTTCACCATACTGAAAGTATGCATATCATGAAAACTAAACCTACTAAGTACTTCAGTACTGTAAGATGCACATGCTACAAAAAAAGATGAAACAAGTAGTACTACATGTGAACACAAAATGTAGTAAGTAAAAATTCCTAATAGAACAAGAAAATTTTAGGAGCCCTTTTGATTAGTGTTAGTGTCTTAAGGTTAGATTTCTATGCCTACATGCCCACATCACTTAGAAGTTGCTTTGACATCCATAACTTTATAAGTGTGCACATGCACCCCAAACGCCACTATCAACCACCATCAATACTCCTTATTATAGCAACTTGATGAACCAAAATTTGTCATTTGAAGACTGCAACATTGTTACATCACGAGATGAAGTTAAAACACACTATCCTCCTAACTGGCAAAGTCACCATGCTACCTAGTTAGGCATTGGAATGGGCTGCCCAGGGAAGTGGTTGAGTCACCATCCCTGGAGGTCTTTAAAAGACGTTTAGATGTTGAGCTTAGAGATATGGTTTAGTGTGGGCCTTGTTAGAGTTAGGTCAGAGGTTGGACTAGGTGATCTTGGAGGTCTCTTCCAACCTGAACAATTCTGTGATTCTGTGATTCTGTGATCTCTGTAACAACCTCTCCCCAATTACACAAGGGCTTCGGAAACAGCTGGGTCCCCAGCAATATTGGGTAACACCACCTTTAAACTTGATCCGAGTCCAAATGCTTTGATTATCTCACCTAATCAAAACACATTACACCAAATCCCCAAAGCAAACAGATACTAGAATTCTTTCCTCCAATTTCATTCAAGCTTCAGTATTTCTGGAAAATAACCTTACTCTGTCAAAAGCCTTGATTCGTATGTACTTATAGTCACGTTCAGTCACGTCATGCTTTGGTCTGTCTCCACTGTGCTTTATACACTTGACAAAGCATGTGAAGAAGCATACAGTCTTAACTTCATTTTTTAGTATCAACTGAAATCATAACTAATCACCTGCAAACCTTCATAGCCATGATAAAAACAGGAAAGAACACAGGAAGTCTGCCTGGCATAGGAACAGATTCAATAGTCATGTAAAAAAAAAAAAAAAAAAAAATCTAACAGTTATAGTACTGATTTTTCTTCTTCAATTTCAGTATAAATTTGCAAGTATTCTGATTCAGAGAAAACATATAAGATAAGCTCCTATTTGCATTATATAACATTATACACCTTTCTCTTCATTGTCACAATAATTTTGGGACGGCAAAATACATCAATCAGAATAAAAGAAAATGTTACCTAAACTACAAATGGGACAAGCTTGAAAGAAGAGAGTTTTCCAGGAGAAAGTCAAGTAATGAAGTACATCTTACATTGTTCAGTTGAAGCAGTACTTAGTGGTGCATTTTTAATGGAGTGCTTTATGCAATGCTATGCTGAATTACATTATATGTACTTCAAGCCATGGCAAGTTAAAGTCATCCAGACTACCACTAACACAAAGAAAGCTCTCTGAAGGTAGACTTTAACATCGCCATTTAACTTTACTTTTCAGTGTGCACAGAGGTAACTTCACTTGGAATTATGCCGTAAGTAGGTGCACAGGTGTTATCTTACCCTCTTCAGGGGCTGAGCTCTCAGCCGAGCTGTCTTTATCTGAGCTGCCTGAAGAGGCAGCTTTGTTCGTCTGTTTCTTCATGGTTCCTTTCTTCTCTGCCTTACCCGCTTTTCCCTTTTTTTTGTTTTTAGAACCTCCAACAGTCCACTGCAAGGAAAAAACAAACAAGACTTCATGAGACAGGAATATTACTCTTCCCTCCCTCCATCCCCCAGAACACTGGAGTAAAAAATGACTGAGAAACAGTCCAACATCTGACAGCAACAAATCACACAAGGAGAAAAAAAGGAAAAAAAAAAAGAAAAATGCCAATAGGTAACTCCTTAAACGAAAACATTTTTATGGTGGGTTTTTGCTGTGTTTTGTTTTTGATTTTTTAAAATAAGTTTTCCCTGCCACCCAACAGTTGGCAGAACAGTCCTTTTGAAAACAATGAAGACTTCAGAGTTCAGTCTGTAATATCCACTGGGGAAAAAAAATTACTGAAAACATTTTCCTGGGAAAACAATTTAAATAACAAGTGTCCAACTGTATTTGTAAAGGTTACCTTCAGTTTACTACTATTAAATGGAAGAAGCAACAAATGCATTTCCAGAAGTAGTTCATTCAAATTTTAGATTCCATGAACGCACACCAGTTACACGAGTCTTTCAGAAATCTCAGTTTTGCCAGGAGTTCACAGTACCTGTATAATGTTAACGCAACAAACCAACAGCATACTCATTCACAGACAGTAGTGCCACCTTCTGCACCTTATGCACAGTGCACAAGTCAGAATCAAATCAGAACCACAGAAGTCAGAAAAAACACAAATGTCTAGGCTTAATTTCAATTTTGTCTTAACATCATATCTTCGATTTAGGCTGCAGTTTCCAAGTTCGGGGCTTATGCCACCACACATGCACAGGCATCAGGTTTACAAACCAGAGTCCCAAGAGAAGAGAGAGTATTCACCTTACAATGCGATTTCTTATTACAATTTTTCCATTGTCCCAACCACCTGGGTAAAGCCAGAAGGGAACAGAACCGGTGAGGATTGTCTATGTACGATTTTAAGGCTTTACAGTATTTTGCCCCTCACTACTTCTCCTAGAAATTCTCTAGATTCCCTCTTCAGGGATAAGATGTATTTAGTTAGAAATAAACTATTTTGAATGTTATCTTCTTCATACCTGTATATTATTCTCAGCCTTCATGCACATCATCTGTTTGAGCATGCAGTTTACCCCCTCCACCCCCGAGAAAACATAAAGAAATAAATCCTAACTCAAACAAGCAAAAACTCTTTTGCATAACTGAGATCTTCCACCGAAGACTAGTTTAGTTGAAAAAAAAAAATTCTTTACAAATGACCTCTGGTGCATACAAACTTCAGGCTTCTTCATGAATTTTGTCTTCCTCTTCTGCCTGATTAGGCACCATCTTTAGAGCATTTTGAACACCAGGGTTCTCCAAATGAAACTCACCCTAGTAGTTAGAAGCTACTACCTCATCTATTAATACCCTTAGAATTCTTTTGATTACAGTCACAACTGGCCTTGTACCTTCCATATTAGTGCTTGCTTCATCATCATCTTTAAGTGCCACCTGTGTATTTGAATTTATCTGTCAAAGGCCAGGCAGAAGTTCCCTTTTCTGAGGTAAAAGTACAGCTACCCAGTGGTGAGCCTTTGATTGCAATCCATGCCCCAAACTGTTATGCTCCACAGGACAGGTGAGAAACTCTGCACACAGCCTGAGCTTGCATTTAAGTCCTTATTGGTTCCCATATTAAAGTTTTACTTGTCCAGTGTCACAGTGGTGCTGCCTAGCTTCACCAGTATTGCCAATAATTTTCCTGGTCAACTACGCCCAAGTAAATCAGTTAAGAGCAAGCTTGTACTCGGTCTGAATATGCTCAGATCTCAACGTTAAGGAATCACCTCCTAGGTAACGCAGACTGAGGTAAGTGCATTTTGACTGTTAGTTCCGCAGCTTACCTACTGTTAGCAGACCAATGGAAACACAAGAATGAGAAAGTGAAACTGAGCATTCACTAGGGAGGAGCAGAGCCCTCTGAACCAGGGATGCAGAGGTGCTCCCTTCCCAGAGCTCTGTCACTTCTTTTTAGCGTTCCACCACTGAATTATAGCTTGCATTAGCATGCTGTTTAGCAAGAAAAAAAAAAAAGCAAAGAGAAAGCCATATTATACCCACACAGTTGTATCAAGACCTTGAGAGGTCATGCTGAGATGAAAGAAGTTAAGATCAGATGAAAACAGCAGGACTTCAGTAGTTAAGCAAATGTTTAATAGCTGTAGATACACACATTACAGATCACTGTTCTCAGCCTTTGACTCCCAAGCAGGCTTGTGGAGAGAACTTGGGGCCTGGAAGATGGAACTGAAGAGAAAGCTGTGTGACAACTTTTGAACACCAAAAAAAATCTGCCCTGATCTAGGATATTTCACTTTGGTTTCTATTAAACCCTGGAGATTACACGTTGTCTTGTTGTGCAAGTGACCTCTACATCTTTCGAGTCACAATAACTGGTTGTCACCTGCCAGTTTCAGTGCTGCCATAAAGCCAAGTTCTTCCTCATCTGCCTCTGACGCTTCAGGGGTTTTTCAGCTACCCCAGTCTCTCACAAATGTCTGGTTATTCCTGCTACCACTACAGGACAAAAAGAAGGATTGATCAAAACTTGAGGACAAATAAATCATCTAAACCAGGACATACTCAGTGCAAGGGCTCTTTTAGGCTCACAGTTTGCTTTGCAGGCTCAGGGACCATCAGTTGTCATTTGGACACTGAACAGCCACTCAATGTTATTCAGAGTGGGACTAGCCACCATCAAGTTTCTGCTTACAGCAGAGGAAGAGATAGCTAAGTTTAGCAGATCGGGGGGGAGGGAATAACGCAACACTGGAAAGTCGTGAGTTGCTTGGCAATTTGTAGCCGAAACCAAAGTCCTGAGCCCCTTCCTCATGCTCTAGCACACCTGCAGAGATCAGAAAGGCAACCACATGTTTGCATGTAACATCAAGTAAAAATGCACACCCAGTTATATCGTCTGCAGCATTTGTTTGCTCTGCTTCCCTTCCCTCCATCTCAAACAGCAAACAGTAACCATAGCTTCCAAAATCTGTCCCCTATTGCAGCTTCTCCAGGTTCCCTCTTCCACGCTCCAATCAGGCAGAGCCAGTCAACACTTCTCACACGCTATCCATAACTATAATGCCTCGTCTGAACAGCCCCTCTGATCACCACTGCCTCCTTGGCCACCATCTGGAACCCTCCGCGGTTCCGGATGCACCAAGTTAATAAACCCACGCAGAAGTGTGCTGTACCATTGCTTTCTGCTTATTGTTTAGTACTACTGAACAACAGAACTTTATGGTTCAGTCACAGGAAGTAGCCAGAAAACATTTCAGTTTTTCCTCCTGCTTCAAAGGTTCACAGCGCTAATCACTTGCATATTTCCCCAAGTTGTCCAAGTTAAGCCACAGTACCCAAAATGGACTGCCAATAACAAAAATGCCATTAGAAATCAGCCCGATTTAGAAGTCAGCTTCTACAAAAGCAACTACACAAAATGATTGAGGAAAATCATTTATAGCTCAACAAACCTGGAACATATTTCCACTAGGGAGATGAAATGAGATCGAGGGGAAGAAAAAAAAGTGAGCTCTGACAGTGCAGTAGTCTGAATGCAGTAGAATTTTTACTGATGCTGCTCAGTCACTATTCTCTTCCATTCACACAGTACCCAAATGCATTATCCACCGAGATTTTCTTTTGCAAGTAGGTATTCTCCCTGCTTTTTACATCAAACTGAGCAAAACTGAGGTTACCAGCCTGTCCTTGCCATATTCTTCCCTCCTGGATATACTTTTTATAAAAAAAAAAAAGGCAACTTCAAAACAGAACAGGTCCCTTACCAATGTGTTCCTTTCCTAGGCCAGATAAACTTGCATGCCATGACAACATAACAGCTTATGTGTGAAAAAGTACGTAACGATAGCCCAGCTAACAAACTGTCATCCATTCTCCTCCATTAATACCGGAGGAAAAAAAGGCAGTCCTCCATGCAAGTCAAACTGCTTTTTCAGCCTGAAGACAACAGCAGGCAGCACAGACATTACGTACAGCAGCATTTACTGTCTTCAGGGTTTCTCAAAGCTGGGAAGAACTCTGGAGAGTTCCAAGAACGACAAGGAGGAAAATGCTCGCTGCCACTACTGTAAAAACCAAATAGTGCACCAAGATCCCTTGGTACTTTTCTTGCCTTTCAGCCTGCACCTGTCATTCAGGGGGCCTCACACACCTCTGCAACGACAACAGTCCAGCAATTAGGAAACTTAAAGGGCTGTTTTAGGCAGGGAGAGGAGACTTGAGATGTCAACATGAGGAGGCAGAGGAAAGATGTTCTGAAGTCACAGAAGAGGTTTTGCCAGGAACTGGCTGAATGAAGGTTTCATGGGCCACAAAGGTAACTATGAAAAAAAGTGTACATTCAGTGGGTTTAATTTCAGTTAAGCTGCAAGTTAACATTTAATCTAGAAGTATTTTGAGAGGTCCATGTATTGAAAAACAAGGAGACCTACTGAATGACAACATGGAGATGGTAGATCCCAAATGCCAATGAAGAAACACTCTTCATAATCAAAACAAACCTGGGGATACTACCAGCTGTGAAAACCTGCAAAGTTTTATTTCAGAAGCCTGGACCAAACAGCTGGTGATGGTGACAGTCATAAAATACCTGGCCAGCATGTGCCTTGCACAACTGTCACTGAGCTACCATCATCTGGACAAAAAAAGGCTTAATCACTTCTCTAGATATTAGACAGTGCCTTATGAATGCATTGTTCTCAGCAAAAATTGCTTTCTGGGTACAAAGGAAAAAGTTCATTCCATGAAAATTAAATAAATAGTATCACATATCCAATTCCAATACCCACGTGAGCCTATATCTGGAGCACGCTACTCCACCTCAGAGCTCTTGCAGACTCTCACACCCTGTAATCCACGTCCCCAGAAGTTATTCTCTCACCAGCTTGTGATTTGAAGTTACTTGCAGACCAAATTTTACACCTATTTTGTTCCCAGCTGGTCCACATTACTTCTTTGTATATGTTAGCCACCATACAATAAGTCTGCCCTATTCTGATTTGCACTTGCACATTCTGGGATGTTAACAACAGCATCTCCCTCTTCCTTAAGGAAAGCTTTATTATTCCCCATGTTAATAGCTAAAGGAGCTGTCTCCAAGGAAATCAAAATTACAAAGCACACAGCCTGTACACCTGTGTACAGAAAGATTAAAGCACACTCTCGTTCAAATTCTTTAAGCTTGAAGAATGTATGTATGGCAAAGGCCCATAAGACTGGAGAACCCACTCAGTCTTGGAGGCCTAATTAAGCAGTGTTATGAAATAAAAGCACGCAGGAAAGACATTTAGCACAGTAATCTCTACAAACCCACAAAAGACACCCCCAAAACAGAAGGAACACATGCAGTTTTCTGCTAATCTGTGGTTTACCAAAGTGCTTGAACTTGAAATGCAGTAAGTAGATCTACACTTTCAAGTCCTTTCCTAATAATAGAGGCACAAAGCTTCCTCTAGGCAGACTGCTATGCAGGATTGACTTACCATCTGCACAAACTCTGTTCACCTTTTCCGATGTCCCAAAGCTCTTGACAAAATCTTCAACTATGCTATCTCCTACTGAGTCTGCACATTTGCAAATAAAGGCCTAAAAACAGATATTCACTAAACTCCAGCCTAGTAACATGTATTCATGATCTAACTTTTCACATCCTGGAGGTATCTTCCACCATCACCCTACAGCTGTTAAAAGGCACAAACCCTTCACGACATTAGAATGAGTGTGGAAGAATGCAATCTTATACCGGCATTGCTAACAACAAACCTTTCAGGAGGAAGAGCATTGCTGCTTTCTGGCTATTCTACGCTGATGTTGGCAAAGCTGTTCCAGCAGTTATCCAGGCTTCACTGCACAACAGAAAGAATTCTCTTACTGGGAGCGAAAATGCTGGGATAAAAGGAAAAGCGAGAACCCAGAATTAACCTACTGCAACCGAGGATTACCATCCACGCAATGTCTTCAAGACACAACGTGGGTACCTTGCTGACATATATACCCCTAGCGCAGTAGACCCAGTAGTAGTTTGGCTAACACCAAACTGGTGGCACGTGGCAAGCTAACAAGTTGGGATAGCGGGCTCTTGGGTGGTCACGGCCACGTGCTGCTGCACAGATACAGGAGCAGTCTGTCTCCACATCTGTGTCCAGCTCAGTACATCTCTTTGGGAAGGGGGTACTTCTTATTGCAACAGCCTGCAGTCATTGCTACTCATCTGTTGTCTGAACAGCAGTTCACAGTCAATTCAGTCATGCATATTCCCCAAACCCACCAGAAGATGGTTCAGTGCATCTCTTCTACTTCACTGCCTGCAACTCACCTTCAGTCTCTTGGCTAGGTAATTTGATTCAGACAACACAGGTTCTTAAAACGTCACAGAACCCAGTATCTGCACCATGAACACCTGGTGTGGCTAAGAGCTTTCACAGAAGTGCATTCGCACTGAAACACACAATATGTAGTGACAAAGATCTCATGAAATCACTTGAGCACCATTGCATACATGGCATGATTTTTACAAGCTCTTATTCTCTAATTCCAAAAATGTATCATCTCTCTCTACCCTATGTTCCCCCGAACTTTCCTCCCTATGGAAAAGCAAAATGCAGCGTTTAGCCTCTGAAGCAGAGATTTAGACTTCTTTCCTGTACGTGCAACATACTGATTATCCTGGAACATTTACTGCTTGCCAGGAACCACAAAAGATGTACACTCTACAATACCTGCATGGAAGCAAATGTATGATTAAGCACATTTGCCCAGGGCAACAATTTCCATGCTGTTGCCTCAAAGTCCTCATCTTACAGGAAGTCCAGTAAAACCGTTTCAACTTTTAGACCCCCGCTCCTAACCCCCAAGGTTGAGCAAACTTCAAACCAACCACAAGAACACTGAGCAAAACCAGAGTTATTCAAGCAGGAACACTAGGCGGGTAGCTAAGTCCAGGGATGCACACAACCCAGTGACTGGCAGAAGCAGAACCGTCACAACCCAGCCTGTCTCGCCCTGCTATGCATTCTGAGCTGCTTCATGTCATATTTCAGGCACAGGAATAGAAGCAAGTGTCCCAATTACCTCTTCTCTAAACCTTTTCCTCTTGCTACATGGAAGTCAGAGAGAACAGGGTATCAAGAAGAAATGATACACAGAAAGTTTCAATTGCACATGGTACAACAGAGATACCACTGCAGCTGCAAGGTCTGTGCATACAGAATCAGACTTGACTTCAAAATCATTTGTTTTCCTAGCAAATTCATAAAGAGATACATTGCCATACTACATATTTAATGGAAAGGTAGTTCTTATTTGTAGTTACGCATGCTAACAAAATGAATAATATTTATTCTGTCAGTTTTCAGAAACAAACACAGTACAGCAGACTTTATAATCAAGGTGCTCTCCACACCTACGTCTGCATTTCCAGACAAGCTGGTCTCCAAGCAGTGTAGAATAGATAAGCTGTGTGCCGTCAGATCAGAACATACAAAGTGACAGGCCGAGTGTCACCCAGTAACACTCCTAATGTCTAGTCTGTTCATAATTTTCTCATTCCTTATGTCTGAAGCACATATTAGATACAACAGTTGCTATTATTATTTCTTTTTTTTTTTTTTTAAAAGGAATGTTTGAAACAGAGTTCCAACTATATTTATTCCAAAAATGCCTCAGCAAGAATACTAAACCACTAAACACACTAGAATGTGTGCATTCTTAATATGGATTGGAATAACTCGTCAGAATCTCAAATGCTTAACAGTTCATAGTTTATCATTGGCTGACCCTATTGGTCTTTGAGTTGTCACAATGACTAGTTCTTCCTGTAGCACTGGGGGACAAGGGAAAGCAGCACAGTTCTTTGTTAAGTTTTTAAGAACAGATGGAATAAGAGACTTCTACATAGGGCAGAAAGCTTGCGAGGACATCTGTAACACTTCAAGAAAATGTTTTTATTCAAATAGCTATGTGACCAGTTTGTCAGGTCCTCTGATTTACTAAGTCAATTTTCACTTATAGACAGAAGCAGAGACTTTTAACCAGCTCTAGAATGTAGCACCAAGAATAAATAATAAAAACAGATCTAGTAGATATGCATTCCTATACAACAAGCTGACAAAACCCTAAAACAATTCTAAACTCCTGCTTGCCTCACTTTCTTCAGAAATGCCAATAAAAACACTCTGTTCTATGTTCAAATTGTCAGACTAGCTATTTCACAATAGAATTTTGCTACGCAAAGCAGCAAAATAGAAGAGTTTTACCGTAAAATAGCCCCACCTGGTTTTACCCCCCTCCTCTCTGAGGAAGGAAGCTCTCTCCCAAAGCTGAAAACCTCTCTCCCTTGAATTCAGAGTCCATCTTCAGCAACTTCATTGTTACTTCAACCACAAACATTAATTACAGGAAAAACACTTGTTATAAGCAGACAGATCACCAAACCATTCAGAACATACAAACATGGGATTAAACAGGCAGTCAACTTTTCTACAGCCATACTGACTATTTTGTATACAGTTACAATTGCAAGCATATTAATTACAAGAAAACAAGAAGAATTTCTGAGTACATATCCTCTGGGCTAAATGGTTCTCTATCAGTTCCAATGATAGCTCGTCCCACTTCATAAAATCAGCAAGCTAAAAATACTGTATGATAAATATTTCTATTGCATAGGTATAGTCAAGTAACCCATAGAAAGTCCACTGATAACATGACAAACTCGCCTCATCATCACTGTCTGATGTCTCTGAGTCTGAAGATGCTGTAGGTTTGCTCACAGGTGGCTCCTTTTCTTCAGAGTCACTGCGTTTCCGTTTGGCCAATGACAAGAGCTCCTGGTGTGAAAAAACATACATTTATTTTAAAATGTCGTAATTAGCTCTACCAATTCAGGTCAATGCATATGTACCTTCTCTATGATATTTGAGCACATCCCAGTAACACGATTATCCCCACTAACTAGAGAACAAAGTCTGCTCGTGTTTCATAAATATATATATATATATATATATATGTGCACACTAACATACATACACACACACACGGTTTTAATGCAGCTGAATGTTATGAAAGGATTTTGAAAATTACAAGCCATAAACAGTAAATGCTACTACTATCGCTTTCTTGATATAAAGAATATAAGTCAAATTACTTTCAGGTCTGTGGTATTTAGATATCACATTATTAGATGATAATTAAAAAAAAACAAAACTACATTGTGTAGCATTAACCCAAAAAGCCAAATGCCACTAGAGAGTCTAGTACAATAAATGCTTGAGCAGTTCCTTTTTTTTGCCTCCTTTTTTTCTTTAAAAAAATAAAAATAAAAGACACTTGCAACTATACGCTTTACAAAGGAGATACTTTAAGCATCACCAAGACATCATGGCTGATACATTTAGTGAAACCATTCAACTCCTTTTCACCTTTCCTACACGCCACAGAACTCACTTAAAACTTTGGACAGACACAGAGCACGCACCAAGCTCAAAGTCTGTGAAACTAAGTAGAGCTGTTCTCTAAAGGAAGCACCCTCCAAGGCAACGCAGGCCAGCTCAAAGAACTAAATGGCTCACAAACAATCTCATCACCTGCTGTTTATAGTTTGTTCAGATGACAGAAGCAGTAGTTTAAAACAATCATTTCTGAAGCTGCATTACTGTCTTTGTAGTCCATGACAAATAATTTTGTCTTAAAAACATTGCTCTGGGGCTGATGAATCTTAGCTGTGAGTAGAAATAAAGCCACACCAACTTCTGCAGTCTTGGGAAGACTATACTAGATTGGTTTGCATTATCTTCACAACTGGAAGATTATCTCCACAGCAAATGGATGTGAAATAAGTACCTCAAATGAGAGCATAAACATTGCAGAAACTGATGGCCTAAACTACTTACCAACAAAGAAATCTTCAGTTTCTAATGGCACTGTACAAACTATTTTCTGAAGAAGACGTGCAACATCAACAGAACACATTTATACAATGAACAGCTCTCTTTAGGAAGTTCCCGATGTTTTCTACAACTATTTTTAGAATTCCCCTCTCACAAGTGTCTCCAAGTAGTACTTCAACCCAGATTACCTTCCTGCATGACATCTTGGTGTTAATATTTACTGCTTTTATTCCAAGCAATTTGCCTTCATTCTTTCTAACCTTGTTCTTTCTCTTTTCCAATATATTACATGAGAAAGGCTCCTACACCTTTGATTCAGCCAGCCTAAATTGCTAAGGAAAGCTGTCAAACGTTTAACCTACTGGGGCCCCCCCCGTATACTCTCATCCTTAAATCACACCTCAAAAACACTGCTGCTCTGCCACCCAGCCTTCATCCTTGCACATACGTATCTCTGCTGTTAGAGTTGCTACAAACAACTCCATGGAGGAGGAAGCACAGACAGGCAACTTTGATGCCGCCACCACCACCACCACCACTTAGGCATAGTTGCAGATGCAGGCTTCCAGCGAATAACAGAACAGATGCGGAACCACGCAGTTATTCCACCACCATCTGGGGCTAGTTCAGCTCCTCCTATTTTCAGGCTCTGGAGAAACTACAGAACTACTAGCAGCGAGAAGCTGGAGGCTCTAGAAGGATGCAAGGGGCATGCTCTGCTCCAGGGTATTTGTCTAACAGAGTGTCTGATTGGAGTTTCCTAAGGCTTCAAGTTGCAAAAACATTTTTGAGTGTTTGAGGGTGCTTTTTATTTATTTGCAACACAGCAACAGCTTCTATATTAAACACTCTGAAGGTCCACCATGTGAGTTACATCAAACACGTAGGCTAAGGCATATTCAACCAGCCAAACTTCTCCACAGAACAAGCGTTGCCGTACAAGCCCTAACACCCTTATTTACCATTTATATCACATCGCCAACACCTGCTACACTGAAAGCTGAAGCACTGGGAAGAAGCCCCCTCCAAAGGGGACTGTCGTCCTTTCGCAGCTCTGACACGGTTAAACTGATGCCAGACACCGCGCATTCAGTCCCAGGAGATGCCCCGACGACAACCAAACACTTCCCCTGCTTCCACCTCCACGCTCCCAGCTCCGAGCAGTTTCCCACCGGCGGGGCTCCCCCAGCCCAGCCGTTCGGGTTCAGGACAGAGCACGAAGCACGCATTAACAACTGCCCCGAGGGGCTCCCCGTGCTGGCGGGAGGCAGGGACGCGCCGCACCAAAGTTCCCCGGTCCTCTGGGGCAGCCGGGCCCCGCTCCCCTCTCCCCGGGGGCCTCAAGCCGCCCCGCAGCATCGCCCCGGCGGCCCCTCCGTCCCGCCCGC
>VXAA01003474.1:430315-442473 GCA_013399115.1 Anseranas semipalmata
TCATTTAAAAAATGTTTAAAGAATGATTGCTGAATGGTTTAGTTTTGGATGTCACAAACAGCCTAATCAAAGCCTTGACATCCTTTGCAGTCTCCTTGTTTTACTTAATTGTACCTTAAAAATACTAAACATAGCTATATTTTATGTGGAAGAGACCACAAGGAAGCAAGCTGAAACTGTCTTGCACTATCGGTTTCCTCTTGCACAGAATTAGGTATTTTAAGAGCAGAAGAGGGGTAACGTTTATCCTTTCTAAAGGTATCAGAACATACATGCATTCAAGAAGTGGTAGGCAGGCAAATTAGTAAGGAAAACTAGTCACAGAAAGAGACAGTAATAAATACAACTGAACAAAACTAGTGCTACATAAAGGAGGTAGTTCTATGGAGTACACAAGAGACGATATAACGAGTGATAAGTATGTACAAAATATTTATTTCCCCCCCATTAGGTTTATAAAAAAATTGAGCTTGACATTTCAGCATACTTGATATGACAATACTAAATTCACTGAAGTATTTGCTCACTAGAATAGCTGAGATTACAACTGCTACGTTACCTTTCCAGTCACTGTTTCATCCATAACAAATCCAGATAGCTTTTCTGTGTTTTTTTTTAAAGTAACATCAGTTTTTGAATTTAAGGCATTGAGTGTGCTTCAGCACTACATTAACATCTTTTAAGCATCACAGAGAACAAAGAATTGTTTTGTTAACATCTGCTATCTACCATAGAAAGGAAAAAAAAAAAAACAAACTTAACTGTTGAAAGCACCCAGCTGTTAATTTGTAAAGCCACTTTTCAATTGTGACCCTTTTCTAAAGATGGTATTTCACAATTATGCTATGCTGTAAGCTTTGTAGTTTTCCAGAAAGCATGAATGTTTTTTCTTCTCCTGGAAATTCTCTGCTATTTCACAGGGCTGTAGTTAGAAATACCGAACAATTGCTCTACCACTTGCTACAGGATTCAAGGATTGATTTGGAGAACAGGGCAAGCAGATATCTCAACGCCTTTAATTTACCAGTGGAACATTTTAGGCTTGCAACCCAAAGCATGCACTACAGTGGGTAACAAACGCATTCTGGTGGAGAATCCTACACTAAGTCACAAGGAGGCTCCTTGAGCATCTCTTTTCCACTTACGTTTTCCTCCTTTAACATCTTTTAGTTAAGGGAGTTAATTAAATGAGAATATTATTAAGCAACTAGAGAGTTCTAAGCTCCTAAAAGGTTAGAATTCTCATTTCATTGGAGAAGTTGATTGGTAAAACATTATGCTCTGATGCATTATAAGGTCTCATTTAATGCTCTCTGGATTCTACTAGCAAATAAGCAACCTGACCCATACACTAAGGTACAGACATAACAAATATTTACATGAGAGGAACAGTATTTACAGTGAGATCTTAGATATTTCTGATTCTTCCTAACCCACAGATAGTCCTCTACGGTTTCCAAGAGCCTGAGCCTTTTTCTTTTTTCTCTCCTGCTCATGCTTCTCCCGCCTTTCTTCCCTAGAGGGAAAAAAAGGAAAGAGACCATATCAAGTACATTAAAGGCAGAGACACAAGCAACCTAAGGAATATGAAGCTCACCAAGGCTTAACATCTATTTAACCAATGTGCTGCGTTAGCCATGGGCAAAGAGCACAGTTCCATTTTGAACTAAATCTAAACATGTGGACTAATACTTCTACTTAGATGTATAGGTCTAACATTCAAGGTAACAACTTGTCACTATTCAGTTTCTTTTGAGATGAAGGTAAGTCTCCAAATGCTAGAACTGATAGCTCTCATAGAATAAAAGTCTATCAGATTCATAATTGCCCCTTTTTGTTGGCCTTTGTGATACTAGACAGGTATTGGAAGCCAAAATGAATGTAGAGGTATTCTTTCCTTAACTGTGCATTTTAATGCTAAAAAGATAAGGTGAGCCATCATGTTATTTTAAATAACACTTCATAAAAAGTTAATATTGTACTAACCTTGTCTGGAGATGTGGTTGTTTGTAATCTTTCTTACGTGAAGAGATGTTGCTATTGATAGACTTATTTATGGCAGTATTTTCTTTACATTCTCCCCAAGGTTTTAGTCGTCCTACAAGTTAGAGGCAAAGACAAGCTATTGAATTATTACAGTTCAGTAATTATGGGCTTAACTTATTGTGAATTTTACACTACACTAGCTAGCTTGTTCTTTGCTGGTTGCCTGTGAGACAAAATGCCTCTTCAGCTTTATTATTAGTTTCACCAGCCTATTTCTTACGAGTAGTTTTCCAGGTAACAGTCACTACACAAAGAACACTTCAGATGCTTTGCTTCTCCTACAAAAGTGCACTTTTAATAAATAAAGAAGCAATCCTTCACACAAGATTTCTCATATTGCTTGTACATACGTATATCTGGTGCAATACAAGGATGTTTATTCCTGTATTCATGGCATTTTGGTCATAAAGACATTTTTCAGTAGGGAGGTTCTTAAAGCATGTATCATGTAAAAATTTAACATCAGTCACAAACTACATGAGAATCTCAAGAAAAAGGGACAGGAAAACAAACAAAAAGACTTGATACAAAACATGATATGGGCAAGTTGCTGAACGCCTTATTTTATGAGTGCTTTAGTAAGTGATATGACCAATACAGGATCACCGTACCTTTATGTGGTTGATAACGAAGCGGCCTTGAGAGACTTGCTTTGAGATCAAATGTCTTCTTTGTGCTTGTGGGTTCTGTAGAGTGAGCTGCAAACTTGAAGGGGGTAATAACTACAAAAGGCATCAAGATATTGTACTTAGTAGTAGCAAGAACATACTTTCCAACTTGCTGTGTACACAGATAAGTGAGGACCACCTTACAACTATCAAGACCAAAGAGCCATTAAATGCTACCTTCTGCTACCACTGAAGATAATATTGTGCAGATACAGCTCACTAGACATAGGGAGCTTTCAGATCTAGACAGAGCAAGAGTTGTGAAATATTAACCTTTTTCCTCCGATTTTAAATAGCATCCTGGCAAGCAGCAGCTCTGCTATGTCTCGAGTCAGATGTAATGGTTCTCAAGCTAGTCTGGAATCCCTGGATTCACTGTTCACACTGCAGCTCACATTCTGCTAAGGTTTTATTAAAATACATCCAAAAGCATGTGAAATACTTAATGGTATGTTCAATAGTAACTGCTCACTGTAGATGCAAGAGGAACAATCTACAGCCATAGATAGGTAAGTGACTCAATTACAAGGCAATGCATGAAGCTTTTGTGTGAGATCCCCATGGGAGAAAACTGTGTTGCTATAGGTCATCAGCAACCTGAATGCTCTAAGGAAGGCACACACACACCACACACCATTTGCGTCTTGTGTGCCACTAAGCAGTTTATGCCAAACTTGTAAGCATAGTTCTCTAACACAAGATGCAGGTAATATGGCTTACACAAACGGACTGTTCAAGGTGCATGATTTTATGCTGAAGTCTAAGTTATGATTTAGACATTATTTCTTCAACCCAGTGACTTTTAAGCTGTCTTAAACCATAGCCCCAGACCATATCTTGAAAGTTTCTATACATTTTACTCTTATCTGCTTTTAAGGATAACGGAAATTGGCAACAGTTTTTTCCTGAGCTTATTCATATTATTTTGGGATACAAATCATGACTTTTACAAGAAGAACTGGGGTACTACAAGAGACTTTCTTAACATGACCAATCAATATCATATATAGCTCCATGTATTTTTTGCAGTCCTTCAGAGTAAACCAATTAGTTTCCTAGTATCCGTATGCTTATTTGGAAACAAATGGATTTTCCCACTGGGGGGGTGGGGAGAAGGCATTCTTGTGGAACATAGCAGCTTCAGATCAGCAGTGGAACCCCCACCTGCCACCCCAACAAATATCAATATTATCCTACATCAAGACAGGTAGAGACAGGTCAAGAACTTGGAGCTGAGGTACCTGGTGATGCCAGGGTATCCACTGTTAGCAGAGCTGTGCTGGTACAGATTATTAATGATCAGAAGACTTCCGCTTTTTCTTATAGACAGGGTTTTGGATCCTGAGCTAACTAGGGTTGCTGACGCTCGTAATACCAGGTTGTCCTAAGACACAGCTAGATGCCTGGTGCACACCCATCCCACAAGGAGAATGAGACCTCTGAGAAGGCATCAGGAACACCTCTTGCTGCAGGGATCTCCCTTTATGTGTTATATGAACCTTTTGCTATGCAGTCCATGAAGGTCCAGAACTTTTTCTGTCCCTCACATCCTATATTAGGCTTTTCTGGAGGTAGCTAGCTATTCAAAGTCTTTACACTTACTATATGTTTAGATCTTAGCAACTAAACATTTTAATTTAAATACTGGAAACTGAAGGAAAAAAAACTACTGCAGTTTCTAAAGAATCAGTCATAAATTAGAGAATGACATTAAAACCTGGACCTACATGATATTAAGTCATAAAAAAAACAAAATATTCAATACAAGTCTTGATATGAAAAAGCCAAGTATTTGCCATCCACTTTACCTTTTGGTGCAGTCGGATCATTATTTCTTGTACTTCTCTTGCTGTTTTTCCTGCTTAGGAGTTTGCAGCTCTTCTGGCTATCAGGTGTGCAGATCTCCTCCAAGTATGGAGACATTCTAGACGGAGTCTTGGTAAGAGAGCGTTTATGCTCATTATCTTTTGTGGCTTCCGAGAACCTAAAAGTTATTAGAAATATGAAGACAAAGTTAGTCACTTAGAAAGAAAGAAAGCAATGTGACAGAACACAAAAGGAGCACATGTTGCATTTTACACGTTGGAAGCTTTACTGTGTAAGAGATGTTCACAGCTAACAAAATTACACTATAAATACCTTTCCTGACAATTTTCAGCTTGTGGTCCATCATTAAAATTCCTACTATTACTTACAGCTATTAAAGAGCTGACTTTGTTATTTTAGAGAGAAAAGATATTTGGATGCAATAAACTAGTAGATTTCCTCACCAACCTATGCAGCTTACTTTAGATTTGGATTCTGTAGTAAAACATTATAAATTAATATTATTTATAAACATTGTTAATTTGAGTCTCCAAATTCAGAAGAAAAGTTAAAAAATAATCAACTAAACAGGACTCTATATCTATGAGGGGAAGAAGCTGGAAATTTTAGTCAAAACACAAGCTACCTGTATACCAAGACACACATGTGCGGTATATATGTGTAAATATACACACACTTTTTCATGTGTATGTGTAAGCATGTAAAAGAAAATTCAAATGCTTCCATGAATTAATAGTCTTATCAATAATGGTACTGAGCTGTAAGCCTGCAAGATATGGAAAAAGCAGTGAGTTAATATTAAAGAGAGCTATGTTTTAAGGGCTAGGAAGTTTATGGATGAAGTGCAGCTTGCAAGATCTAGCTCAGCACATCTTTGGACAAATGAAATGGAAATAATTCTGAAAGTGTTGTTTCATTTAACATATTGCTAAAGAATCAAGTAGAGCTGCAGTGGAAAAAAAGCATGCAATACCAAAAGGTAGAATGAATATTATTTTTATTTGATCTTATCTCTGTGGAAAACTGGTACAGTGTAATCAAGACGAATAGTAGGAAAAAGCATGGAAATCAAAATTAGCACATTCAAAATAGAAACAAAGCCAGCAAGAATGAGCTTGATATTACAAGGGACTCTTGGTCTCTGAACAGCAAAAGAACTGGCATGCAAAAGTTACAAGTCCCAGAATTATTTATATTATTTATTAGAAGTTGTCAACATTACAAATTGTACTGACTTATAGGGCAGGGGAAAAAAAAAAATATAACAAAACAAACAAACAACCCTTTCTTCAGAGACAAAAGTCCCA
Source organism: Anseranas semipalmata (assembly GCA_013399115.1). NCBI lineage: Eukaryota > Metazoa > Chordata > Aves > Anseriformes > Anseranatidae > Anseranas > Anseranas semipalmata. The sequence goes on from VXAA01003474.1 coordinate 436,164, forward strand.
GCAACTATAAACTTGGCACACAAGTGTTAAGAACTGAAGGTTATCAGAAAAACGCAAAGTAATGCAACAGAGACATGAGATTAACCTGATATTATTAGCAGGGTGAGAAGGATAAGGGTAAAATACCGAGTGTCTAAATCAGAACTTCAGCTATTGTGGAAAGTCAAGTAAACTGAAGAAAGCTGTGATTACTACAACAATTGGAAACCAGCAACGATGTAGTAGATAGAATGACTTTCGCTGAAAGGAAAATTGGGCAAAAGGGCATTTATCAATGTAGTACCATAAAGGACCGTACTTTCTGTTCCTTCTTTTAAAATGTTTTTGTTCAGGACTCCAGAAAAATTAGTAATAAGCTAATAAAATTTATTGATAACAAAATTCAGGAGACATTAACATAATTGTGTATTAGATTACTGTGTAGGAACAATGAAGCGTGCATGATGCTTTAAAAGGAAATGAGACGAGGTTTAATAGCATCAAGTATGAGCTCATTCATTTAGCAATTCATCATGACTTTCTGGTGTCAATTTGGTTCCCATCTGCTAGGAGCAATCTGCTTACTTTAGTCGATCACAAGATGAGGCCCTACTGTGGCATGTGGGCAAACACAAAGAGCACCCAAAAGATCCCAAATGAGTCCATTGCGAGACTCGCCTGTGATACTGCATACACTTCTGGTTAAGTCATCTCAAAGATGAATCAGTTCAAATATAAGAGAGACTACTCAGTTGCCTGACAAAATGAAATACCTAAACAGTAAGAGAAGAAAAATAATTCAGCTTGGTTGGCTTAGCAAAATGAAAGCCGAAAGAGGCAAGATTCTTCTACAATCAGGTATCAAAATGAAGACTCAAGATAGTAGCAGCATAGTAAAGCTTAAACCAGCCATAAAGTTAAGCCAAAAGACAGAAATTAGAATTAGTCTTACGTAGGTTGTGTTTGGAATAGAAATCAAGTAGTCAAATCACAGTCAGTGTTTATTATTTTAAGTGTATCATATCAAATTACTCACTGGTAGCTTTGGTTTTTTCTTTTTACCTGACATTCATTTTGGTTGTTGAGAGGACAGAAGGATTAAATGAAGATTTCCTAGTTAAAATACTTTGACTTGCAGCGTTCAGCAAACTGCGTGGTGAGCGTCGGAGGTTACTAGGAGTGCAGGTAGCAGAGAATCTGTCTCTTTCTGGATTTGGGCTGAATAAAAATGTTTTGCCAGTGGTATGTTTCTAGGGAAAAGCAAATCAACGAGTTAACATACTCTGTTAAAAGTGAATCAGGAAGGTAGCTAGGAGGAAGGGAAAAATACACAATAAATCAGAAGCATACAGTCTCTTATGCTTTTAAATGGGGGGGTAGGAAAGGGAAAAGCATTTTAAACGTAAGCTTTTATATTATTAAAGTGGTCTGAAAACATATACCTTAGAATTACTATGTGGAGTGCCTTTTTCTGATGCCCTTAAATGATTAGATTTTTTGGCCAGCACCTGCCAAAAATAATTTGTCTTAAGCACACATTCATACACTGTATGCCATAGAAAAGAGAAATGTAACATTCAGGAGTTTCAGCATTACTATTTAATATATATATTGACATTTGTTCATATATTCATTGATACATTGCTGTTGGTCTTAAAATATCTGCCAACACTCTGAAAGAGGCCTTCTTTGCAGTTTTCACATGTGCAAGAACTGAGAATCAGGGCCACTGAAAGCAACATACTTTGCATGTATTTTAAAGGAGTCATACGTAGACACTGGACAAAGGCTCTTTAAGGCACAAAACCAAAACCCAGTGTTTAATCTCTGCTTTTTGAAAAACAATCCATCCCCTTCAGTTCTGCAGCAATTCAAACACTTTTTAAACAAAAGTTCCAGGAGATCCTTCACAAAAGTAATTGTGGCAGTTATTTTTTTTACTCAAAATGGGCAAGTTATTTCTTAGTTCCTATGACTATTTACAACCATACACCATTAATATATCTTTTACATTAAAAACATATAACTATAGTGCTTATATACAAGTAACTATATAGAACTAGTTATCTAGGACTCCAGTTCAGGGCTCACTGATCATAGTATTCTAGTGCATGTACACAAGACCAGCTTCTTACTGCTCTAAGGAGACTGCAGAAATTTGAGAGAGGCTTTGTGGAGATAAACAAATACGGAAACAATGGATGTCTGTCCTGTGTTAGCACTTACCTTGACTTCATTGAGTGAACTGCTGCAGTTCTCAATCATTTTTTTCTTCCTCTCAATGTAGTCAGCAATAGACTCCATTTTCTTGAAGTGAGCCTCATGCAACTTTTTAAAGTCTAAGTAGTTCCAAAAATAAGAACAGTCATTCATCTGACAAGCTCCTAAGGAAACTTAACAGAAAAAGCTTGCAACACTTACTGTTTATTGTTATGACAAAAAAAAAAAAAGTATCCCTCCAAGTAAAGTATGTGTACCCACAGGTACCTGAACAGCACAAAACAGCATCTACTTCAACTACATAGTCGCATGGTGCATGCTCTAGAGAATTCCACAAAGAAGAAGAAAAAAAAAATACTTCCATTGTCTAGTAATCCAAAAGTTTTAAATGAATGTGTTTTATGAAGTGATGAAAGTGAGCTAATATATAAATACTACAGTTGTGATATTACTATAAAGTAAAAGCTAAACAAGTAGGAGTCACAGCATGTCTTCCTGCTCTTTGTTTTTTTGAAAACTGTGAATGCAAGTATTATATCCAGAAGATACCAAAGCACTCAGTAAGCCAGTTTTGTAACCTATACTTAATTCATTTACTACTATGAATATACAAGTGGGAAGCTGTACCTCAATGTAACCTTTTGGCATTTACACTTGTTTGCTTCTTAAAGAGAAGATAGTCTCTTGGTTCAAGCAAAAATAAAAATCTGGTTTGTAAAACCTGTTAAGTCAATTCTCCCTTCGTGCACAGGCAATACGTTCTATTTACAAAGATGGTAGGTTATCTTACTTGGTGTAGTAGCTTTCATTCCTGTTTTCCCAGACCTAGATGCACGGCCTACATATAAAGGGATCTTCCCTCCTGCAGGATGAGTATCACCTGGCACAGTAAGATTAGACAAAATGATTAGAACTGCTGGAAAATACTTTAATGTCATTACAACTCTTTTTAAAGCTTTTGTTCCAAAATACACCTTATCTCCTCAAAGCGGCTTTAGGTTTTGAGAAATAAAAATCTCAATTGGAATAGATATGTCCTAAGTCTCTCAAAAGCCTTTTAAATAGTATGTCAGGAACAGCATGTCCTGGTGAACTACAAGCCCAGCATGAATCTGACAGGAAATAACCTGGCAGGACTTTCAATACTAAAGTATTTTACAGAGGGGGTTAACAAGCAAACTTGCTTGTGGTAAGCAAATACAACTCACAGGTCTCTATTCAAATAAAAAGCTAATATCTAAAGTTTTGATACCTGATATACAAAAGTTTTCACTAGATGTAGTGATAGTATTTTTCTGTTACACAGCTCTCTTGCTGTCTGAAATTACTGTTAAAAAAAAAAAGTCAGAAAACGATATGGATACTTATGGTTGTGGTTATGGGAAGAGATGAGCATTGTGCCAACTGTCAGGGTGAAATTCATTATAATACTGCCTCAGCTAAAGCATCGTCTACATAGTTTATTGCATCTGCTTTTAAAAGAAGCTTCATCAAAAACTCTAATTTTGTAATTTTTAAACTAATTTAGACGTGGCCTCCAATAAGAATGTCCTTTAAATGCTATTGAACAACAAGGATATCCTTAGTACATCTCAAGGACTATGTGCATGTAGTCTAACAGGAGCAAATAATGGGATGTATCTGAAAATGTATTGCGAATCTGTCAGATAAAATTGGGAAGACAAACTTATTTCCTCTTTAGGTCAGCTGCATGTACAAAGGAGTGAGGGAGAAGCGAGTCCGTATTTTCATTGGCATCACGTTTGAAGGTCTAAAAAAGCTACCAGATATAAAAATGATCTAATATAACACACAGATAATGTTAGGCAGTGTAAACAAACTAACAAGGGTTCTGTCTTTATGTCTTTTTATAAAAATTTTACTCCTGAGAAGAAAATGACAAAACCCATTCATCCTTAGAAAAAGAAGAATTAAACACGAGGAAAGGAATTCTCCCTTTCTTGCTACTCAGCTCCTTTAAAAAAGTGACATCTCGGGGGTATTCCTGAAGGCACGGATCCTAAACAAAGTACAAGAATCAAATACACTCAGGCCTTCAAGAACTCCTTCACTGAAAACATCAGGTCCAGATTTCCAAAGTCAAAGCCAGTGGAACTAACTACATTGAAGAATTTGTTTAACACATTGTAAAACAATTCCACAAACACACAGACCCAAATGACAGATTCTTTTCTGGCATTCCCCAAAAGGTGCAGATCACCAGACATGTCACAAAAAAAATCTTTGCAGACAATAAAATAACCAAAAAGCATATTTGAAGTACTACGAATGACTAAACTTACTTTTATGGAAGTTTTTACTTACGTTCCACTCCACTACTTTTAATTGAAGTCTTCTCTGGTTGCTCCTTCTCACCAGTAGCCATCCCTGGATTCTCAATAGCTCTCTTTTTAGTTACTGGTTCCTCATTTTGGAATACCGTCTGTCCCTTTTCACGCTCACCCTGGGGCACTTCATTTTCTTTCATTTCGGAATGCCCCTGCAGTTAAGCATGCTTCATTTAAACTGTTTGTTACAACTGAACATAAGGAAAGGGTTTTGTTCTGAGAGCAGTTGATCAGTGGAACAGGTTGTTTAGAGGGGTTATGTAGCCTCCATCCTCAGAGGTTTACAAGACCCGATTAGATAAAGCCCCAAGCATTGCAGTCTAACTTCATAGTTGACCCTGCTTTCAGCAGGAGATTGAACAAGAAACCTTCTGAAGTCCAACCTGAATTAATCTAGGAAATACTTATCCTGTTATCGCACAAACAGGTCTGTGTTAGAAAGCTTTTACCTGCACAGTTCTAACGTTTTAGTGTAAGATTGCCTCTATTGACAAAGTGTAACTATCTGCAAGTAAAAGTAAGTTCACTGGTTACATTGCTTTTTAGTTTTGTAGCTCTAGTTACTGTAGGCTTATGCTTTTTTAGACATGCTGCAAAAAGACTAACACCTGACTTCCCCCTAACTCTGTACCATTAAGTCTTTCACACAATTCGGAGTTCACCCACCACTTACATGTCGTTCTAGAAAAAAATAATTCTACCCCCATCTCATCTTGAAATCTCTCCTCCATCAGTCATACAAACCATAAATATATACATACACACACTTACATAAAAAAGCACTCTGATAGCAATGAAAAATAAAAATAAAAAAAAAGGTTTGGGCAATCATCCAGTTTCTGTGAATCTCCTCTATATGAAAAAATGCAAATAGCCTTATTTCAGATAAATCCTGAAGATGGTCTAATATTCAGATGAATACTATGATGAACTAGTGAAAGCAGTCCTATATCCAGTGTGTGGGATGACATATCTGTTAGAGGAATTTAATTTCTTTACTTGAACTAATGGCATAAGTCATCTCTGTTCATTATGGATTAGCACACAGTCCAGTTAGAAAAAAAAACAGTGGTATAAAGTACTGAAGACCAGTACTAGTACATCTGCAAACAAAAATCCAAACATTACCTGCTAAAATGGTAGCAGAATGAATCAAGTGTGTTTCAGTTACAGTTTACTAGGGAGACACACACAGACACACAAAAGCAAGCAATAAAAGTCACCTCTCTCTCAGCAGAAAGCATTGTATTCTCTTCATGGGTATTAATTTCCTCACTGGAGTTCTTTTTTCTGGTTGCTTTCTTTTCTTTACATCTTTTTGTGATAAAACACGCTGGATCAGGCTTAAATTCCTTCTGACAGCTCAATTCATCAGACTCGATGGAAGCAGATGCACATTTTTCAGAATCCTATATCAGAAAAGTACCATGATGTAGAACGTACCTGACATGTATCTGATACTCCAAAGAGACAGCTTCAACATTATTATTGGAAAAGGCTTTTCATACAGAGGAAAACAGTAGTACACGTTTAAGTAGCACAGTAATTAACAAAATGGCAGTATCTAGATTTCCTTAAATGCCAAAGCTGATTGTTTTACAACTTTAAAACATAATAAAACAACTGTAGGACTTCTTTTCAGTGAGAGACTATAAAAAAAAAAACTTATACTTAATAACTGAAACCTGACTCACACGACGATGTGGCCCTTCCCAAATTCGTGAAGATTATCCCATAGAAAGGTGTACACACAAGGAGAGGAA
>VXAA01003474.1:445813-465731 GCA_013399115.1 Anseranas semipalmata
CCGGGCCGGGCCGGTTCTCCACGCGTCTCTCTTCTCTCCTCAGAAGTCACCGACGACGTCGCCTGGGAGGACTCGCTCATGGTCGGCCTGGAGGGCGCCCTGCTGGGGAGGTGCGCGGCTCGGGTGCTAAGACCCGTGCGCCGCGTTCGTGTGCCCGCGCTCCATTCTTTTACCAGTTGTATCATGTTTGAGCTTTACAGCCTAAATCATTTTGTGACAATAAGCTGTGGATTTCCTGCTCTAATTGCAACTTCGCTTATTACAGAGATTTTCTTAGCCATCGTGCCTAACTTCTTATGTCCACGCTTTCTCTGTATTATTTCTTTAAGTATAAAGCATTATTATATTGTGCTTCACTGTCCTGATGGAACTGATGATCCGATGTCCTCTGACAAGTGTGCAGTATCCATGGTTTCAGAAGCTTCTGTTTAATAATATTTTTCCATTTCTCCTTTTAGTGCTTACAATGCATTATCCTGTCGGTCGTGCGGCTTGATTGTGGGCCTCATTCTTTATTCTACTTTCAGTGACCTGGCTCATCTCCGAGGCTTCTTCTGTTTCTTCAAGGACAGCATCCTCTGGTGAGTATCCTGTATTTTGATAGTCAGTGATTTCACACGAATTTGCGAGTTATTAAAGGTGGATGTACAACTAATCTACAGTTAACAAAAGCTGCTTTAGTTTTGACTGAGAGCATTGATGTGGGATTTTAATATCCCCTATGTTTACATTGTTTGTGTTGGCACAGCTCCGTTTGATTTGCCTTATACTTTTTGAGTGTCCTCAAGTTATGTCAAAGTTTAAATTTAGTTGTCTGCAGTACTGAAATCTCCTTCAGTTACAGATCCGTTTAACTAATGTCAGATATCTAAACAGTTCCATGATATATGGACTTGATTATAGAAACTGTAAATTATGTTTAGCTGGTAATGAGGGGATCTTATGATTTGAAAGTAAACATTTTTTTTAATATTTTCATAATCTCTGGAGTACTTTGGAGAACAATTTTATATCTGCTTTAAAATCTTAAATAATCTGTATAACCAAGCAATGCAATTATGTGGTTATTTTTAACTCTTTTTCTTGTTTTTCCCTTTCCCTATTTGTTTTCCAGTTATCTTTTAAAAAACAAAATGATAATAGAAGCTTCTAAGTTGAATTTTCCTGCTTTGACCCTAAAGGAACAACTGGGGAAAGTAAGGTTTCTACACGACTTTGTATGGAAAATAGCAAGAAATGCTAATATTTTTTGATATTTACCCAATTTTCGGATATTAGCCAAAATATTGATACCATTACTGTATGTGCAAGACATATCAAGTTCTATTTAACTTTCTGACAAAAGTGTGTTATTCCTTAGTGAATATATACGTTTTTCAGAGTGCTTTTATAGATGAAGTGACATTAAAATGTAAAAATATCATCTGGGCAAAACTTTTCTTATTTTTATTTTTTATTTTCTTATTTTTCTGAAAAAAAAAAAACAGCGCTTCATTGCACACGCAAATTATGAGACTTCGGAGAAACTACTTGTTGAGTAGAACAAGTGCAAGATTCTGGTCTTTGTTTTTTGAGACATCATGTAAGCAGAAATTTACTCTTGCCTACAGTGCTTTAGATGTGTTAACTTAAACCCCAAACTCTAGAAATGGCATTTTTGAGGGGTTGTCCTAATCCGATGATAAAACAGTCTGTACAGATCTTGTCACAGAAGGTCTTTGGCTGTGTAAAACATGTAATGAGTTAACTAGATTGCCTTGATCATACATAATAAGGCTTCAGCAACTCTGTCTCTTTAAGTGGAGTGTTTCCATGCATCTCTGACACTGGTTACGCTGATACACATTCATCTCTTTCTAGCACAGGCTTCTGATTCGAATGCTAGCTTTGGCTGTACTAGACATACAACATAGAGATTAGCCCAGTATCATTTTCCATCTTGAAAGATGGCTGCTCATTAGCCTCTGAAAGTGGGATGCAGATCATTCAAAGATCCAGTGTTAGAACAACATTTTTCTCCAGTTTTACTACTCCTCTTTCTTTTTTTTTCTAGCTGAAAGAAAAGCTTGTGATGGTCCACGTGCGTCTAGAATTGCTGATGAAGAAAATGGAGGAACTGAAACAAAAGAATAATGTGGCAGAAAGGCATTGCTCTGCATCAGATGCAGTTGCCCTCATGCCAGGATATGCAACAGTCAAGACCAGCAAATAATATGCCATTTTAAAGAACTACCAGTGTTGTTTCTGCATCTCTGCTGAGTTTGTTCATTTTGATGAAATAATGCACCAGAACAGGTTTGTGAGCTGATCTGTCACTTCATCTGTATGTAGAAAGGACTGGCACTTAAATGCATCTCTCTGTTCTAAGGGGAACACCTGAAAATCTATCATGCTGAATCTATGCCTGGAAAAATGATTAGTTTGCCTGTGCAGCATATAGCTATCTAAGACTGTATAACTATGTCTGTGATTCTCAGTAATGACTTCAGGGGATAAAACGGTTTTTGCAATGATAAAATTGGGTTTCTGGAACTATGCAAAACACACTAACATGATGATAATTGAGAAGAGCCGTTATATCTTAAAGGTTCTTACAGAGATCTAAAGTTCTTGTTCTACCTTTTCATATAGATGCAATGTTTATGACAACTAGCTGTTTGTCAGCTGGCTCCTTAGCTGCATCTGGTATGAGAGACTGCTAAATAGCCTCCTGATTAGTTCTTTTAGATTTGTTTCTGTGTGCGTGGCCTGCAAAAGGAGCCAGCTAGCATGTCCCAGAAGCTGCACAGTGTGCTTGGTGAATCTGGATGGCATAAGGCTAGCTGGAGCAAGAGGTTTTGGATTTCAGTCAATGACAATGCATGTGTCTGCCAAGTCCTCTGGAAGTGCGGCCACATGGCTGCACAGGACTGGGTCAAGTTTTGGCTGCTCCACAAAGCTTAGGCTGTGAGCCATTGCCTTCAGTAGAGTTGAGCCTTTCTGTCCGGGGATAAAGCTGTGAAAGCAAGGAACAGTCTTTTCTTCTCCTGCACTTGTGCTCAATCACAGGAACACTGCTCTGCTGAAGTGGTGATGATCTGCCTGCTGCCTTCCCTTGGCCAGTCAAAATGTCTCATATAAATTACCTAATGGATACTTATTGGCACTGATTTTTGTTTTGAATGGGATCTGCTTTCCAAACATCTAGAAAGTAATTTGATGGGAAAGATAGAAGGCTACTTACCCCTAGTTACTGGGACAGCATATCTTTGTCCCTAATTCCTGTTTGTTGGAAGATTAGGGGTCCTTTTCCTCTTCCTCCTGCTGCCTAAAGGGCTGGTGTTTTAAACTGTCCATAAAATTTAGTAGTTGCGTGTAGCAGTCTAGAGGGGGTTGTATTTACTTGATCAGCATCATTCCAGTGATGCAGTTTGCCATTCCCTTTTTTCTGCTTCCCATATACGACTGGCAGATTGCACTGTGTTGCTGATGCTGCCAGTACTCCCTGTATTTCATGGTCTTATTTATTTGTAAAGTAACTCTTGTAACAGGCTTGGAGCAGAGGCAACTCACTGCAAGGCACCTTGCAGGCTTATGTGGGCAGCTGGTACTTGTTCTACTACTTCTTTTTTTGATTAAGAGTTCTGGATTGTCTCAGTTTGTTCTGATTAACCAATAACATATAAAGAGGCATTCTGCTGGGAGAGAAGCAGCTCTCTCTGTTAAATTCTAATACTATGTGCCATCTAAATGATTATTATTATCATCAGTGTTTTACAACTTTGACAGGTATAAGTGCAGAAATGCAGTACTTTTCAATGACAGCTAAATTTGGGCTATCAAAAGTAACTACCTGAAGTAAATGTTACACTCTAGTAAGATCTGCTTCATTGCCTGTAATGATTAATGTTATCATCTTCTGCAAAATGTGCTGTAGCCTGAACCCTTAACTGGAGAGCTGTTGTCACTGTATATTCATAGAAGTTGTCACAGTATATTCATGTAAAGTTTGGAGTTGTATTTGATTTTTTCATTATTAAGAACAAAGAATTTTTTTGAAAGTTGCATTGTACAAGACTTCTGCATTATGTTTAACAGCCTGTTTGTTTTTAACTGGGGTTTTGACTAAACTCGCCACGTGCAAACATCCTCCCATCTCATATAAGTGTTTTCCATTGTAAAACTTCACCTTTGTGATACTTTTTAAGTGACAGCTCTTCTGTTGTTGCATCAGCCTAGGAAACATGATAGATAATAGGACTATTCACTTCTGCCCTTTCATTCTGGTTTCTGCGTTGACTTTTTTTCTTGTTATATACTTCACATTTATACTGTGTATAATATAAATAGTGCAAAATTGTCTTGCTTCATTTAGCTAAGCATACACCCCTAAGAGGAAAAGGAAGCTGTCAGTTCCATTTTTTTATATTATCTTTACTGTTGTAAAGATTTTTTTTTCTTCAAATAAAAACAATGCTGAAATTCAGAAATATATATTATACAGATTCTGTGTAATATTGTGTGAGTTGTAAGCTGACTTTTAAACTGCATTTTGCTAATCTTTGGAACTGGGAAGACCTCAGCTCCGTTGAGTCACCCTGTGGTCCTTCACGTGTTTGTCAAATGACAATATTTCTTGGCACCAACTATTGCCTGATGTATCTGCTGCCACTCACAGCAGTACACTGTTCCAAGTAAAATCTGTTTTAAGAAGCAAACCACCTTAATTTCCAAAAGTAAAATAAATGCAACACTATCATTAGTAGTTTGAGATGAATGTTTACTGAGATAACAACTTAAGCCTAAGACTATGGTTTAAGTGATGCTTTACCTTTTCTACCTGAAAGATTCAGCTTTTGATCTCACAGTCTGTCCCAGATTCAAATTCCTCTTGGATCTACAATTGATCAGTGAATATTCCTTCTTCCTTGTTCTAGTGTAGAACTTAATCTCCTCTAGCTAGGCATCTTGAGAGATGTGTTGTTACTTTAAGTGCAGCCAGGGCCAGTCTGGCTCAGGAAGGATGGATTCTTTATTTAAATGAATACCTGATTAAAAAACAAGTCTCAAGGTTAGGCCACAGCTATTTTTATTCTTATGTGAGCTAACGAGCAGCTATCTTCTCTGGAACCTGAAGAGAAAAGCAAGCAGAAAATGAAACAAGTGAAGGTGGTTGAGCAGGTTACTGAAGTAGCAACCACACAATGAATCTTTTATAAGCTAACAAGGGTTAGCAATCTGTAAGAGGCTTTGGAAAGCTCATAGTGTTGGGAGCCATGGCTTCTTCAGCATAGTCCTCATGAGGTGGTGTCTTGCTGCTGTGTTACAGCACTTCACAAAACTGCTTTCAGCACCAACTGCAAGGAAAGTTGTGCCTCCCTGGAGGTTGTGAAATGCCAACTACCAAGGAATTTAAGAGTTTTGAGTTGCCACATAAACAATCCACATAAATGTGAAACAGTTTCAAGACTTAGTCCTTTTAGGCAGTCTATTTTACAAGCAACAGAAGCTTTCCGCTACCATGTAAAACAACCTTCGAAGCCTTTATTTGATAAGTTGCCCATCTTAATATGAGTGGAGTGATGATTTTTCTTCAGTTGCCTTCCAGGAAGTCAGAGACTCACGTCTGAAATCTGCTGAATCAGCTGGATCCAAGGCAGATATCCAGCATATGCACGTTAAGCTCAAAATGTTAAGCTTTGTCAAAGGTACAGCAAGTACACACATCTCAGAAGTGGAAGCAGTTAGCACCTCATGAAGATACAATGCAGTGTAACTTGGTTAACCTCTTTTGAACAAATGACACGTCAGGTTTTAGTGCATTCTCAGCCTGTGCTGCTTTATTGCTAAAAAAATTTGTATACAGGTGCAGAGTTTCCAAGTTCATTTTTAAACAGTTCCTCTTTACAGTGTCAAAAGAATAAAATCTTATCTTGAAATCCTCAAAGATGCATAGATATAAAAGCAAGCTGCCTTTTGGAAAAAACATCAGAATTTGCAGGGAAACATTCTTTTACTGTTACCGTGTAAAATGTGTGCAATGGGAGTACATAGTTCCTAGTGATACCGATCATTTCCTCCACCTAACCCATGTGAGCAATGCCATCAGAAGTTCAGTATAAGAAGTCTTCTCTAACCTGTTTTTTAAGTATTAAGCTAATTTTTAAGAATCTATAATTAATACTTCTCCTTTGCTGTTACATCCTATTTCTCAAACGGAGGATATCTTCACTGAAGTCCTAAAGTAGCTTACTTCCCCAGGTTTTATATCGACAGGGATAAGCATTAACAATGGATACAGCTGCTTACTCATCACACAAAAGAAAACATGTAACAGGATTTAAAACCATGTGAAGGGTTCTAAAGAATATCCACTAGGCATTAGGTGGCCATGGTTAACTGCTGGGCAAAACTTGTTTTACAAATAAATTCCCTTTTTGCTTGAAGTTGGCTCAAAGGATTTCACATTTAACCTAACTTTGATGCTGTAAAATAGTTAAATATTCTCTAATAATATTCCTATCTTCATTTGGCAATTCTCGTATATCTAGAAAGCATTCATGAGAAAAACCCAGCCCCCATTCTAAACCCAAATCATGATGCTTTATGGACAGTTGGCTATGAAGTATGAACAGGATTTAACTTGACACACAATTTCTTCCTCCAAGACACTTCCTCCTTCTGCTTAAGAAAGAGGACTGAGCCTCTGTACATGGAGAAGTGTTCTGCACAAGTTAAGCCCACCTACAAAATTAAGCTAAGCTAGAAGTATGGAATTCTGCAGTAACATGCTAGTATTCTACTTAACTGAATACTTTAAACTAGGAAAAGCATTTGTGGCATAGACTATGCCACGCGTTCTATGTTATTTTCAAACTGCCAGCAGAAATTCACTGCAGTACCCACTAAAAGACTTCGAAAATATTACAGAGAGCACAGTAAAAGTTTACAGAAAAATGGCACCCAAATTCCCTTTTGTTTAATAAGTGAAATAAAGAAGAAAAGACTATATTGCAACCCGTGTTGCAGAAGATAAAGACCTTCAGTGATCAAATCTCATTTTCTGTTTTTAAAAATCTCTTTGTCAAAGAACTTAAAAAATATACAAGATTACCAGTATTTTCAGGTTCGTTCCTGCAGGTGCCATTATTGCTGGCTCGTACCAGTATGCTTCAGTAGAGCTGCCTATGTGGTTGGAGAGTTACCTGAAAATACTGTCTATTAAAAAGCTATTCAACACCTGAAATATTTGTACTGTGCTTATTAATTTCAGTCTTCTCCAAATAATTTCTCTCACCACACGCAAGCTTATTACCTACTGTCTGGCAAATACTACACTCAATTTGAGTCTGTTGTTCCTATTACTGTGGGTTTTTTTCCACCAGTTGCTCCCCCCTGCACCTTGTAAGAAACTCTGCACCCTCTTCCTTGCTACAGCTGCAGCAGGTGAGAAACCTCATCTCGCCCCTAAACATGCTTAGTCCATGCCCTGCTTTTCACATGCTCAGGGCACTAATATGAACCAGACAAGAGGTTATAAAGGTGAGTTCTGCTGATCCTGGTTCCTGATTTACAGTTTTGGTGCCATGCTTCTGTCCCTATCTATACATTCTGCCCCTTTCTCTACAGAGGCAGCACATTCTCTAAAAAAAAAAAAACCAAAAAAATTTGAGAATCAAAGCAGGAAGTTCAAGCTATTGGTATATTAATTCCTATTGCTTCGTTATGTATAAATGCATATCTCAATTTACTGGTAGTAACTACATTACACAAGACATTTTGAATCATGCATAATTAGAATACTAGCTCTAAGATTTGGTTTGTGGGCCTGTGCCACTTTCCTTCAGTTTCTCCATGCGGTTCTTCATGCCTGAGGCATCACAAACTAGCCTTCTTCTATTTGACCTGCAAACACGCTCATTTGGAGGGGAAGAGGAGAGAAGCAGACAAGACTTACACAGGACACACTAAACAGTAAGTTACCTTTTATCTTTAACCTTAGATGTTGTAAAGCCTTCGGGAATCTGTCTATATTATAACCCGGTACATAGGCTCCGAGACAGAAACACACTCCTTGCTTATGTCAAGTACACCTACGCTTTCTCTAAAACTCGGGAGATAGTGCAGAGCAGACTGAAAGGGAACAGAAATCAGAATTCATGGTTAGTGTTCTGCACTGTTAAATGAGACGCCCTGGTTCGACTGCTGTTTTTCGTGTGCCAGTCAAAGTGCTATAGGGGTAACATGCTGGATCATTCAGTAGAAGAAAAGCAGTGGAATCTAACTTGAACTGCCATTATGCAGCTCTGTACCTGAACAGCAAGCAGGATTATTAGGTTTTGAAGGAAGACCAGACTCTTTCCTAGGGAAGCAGTTATTTCTAAGATTGGTTATCCATCAAAAACTGTTCTTCTCTTCCATACTTTTCCCTTCTCTGCTCAAAAACATACTGCCAGCTCTTGTCAATGTAATCCTTGTGTAAAGTGTCAATGTCCTGAAGCACACCACCATTTGTTCTCACTCACTATCAAGTAGTCTTTGCAAGACTATTTTTTTTTGTCCTGAATTTGACAATCATGCTCACTTGCAGAAGTTGCAATTCCCAACACAAGTACTGGCTAGATCCTCTGCAGCAGCACCACTGGGTAAGGAACGGGATATACACGTATGATCTGCCTTTAATACTGCTAACAGGGTCACATCAGTAGCGGTCACTACACTTTCGATGTCCCACACTGCAATGTGGTGGCACGTAACATTGCTACTTAGTTTTAGAAGCAGTGAAGTCAAGGGGTTTGGAGCAAAAGGCATGCCATAGTACGACAGCTGAAAGGCAACGGGATTTCCTTTGTGGCTGTGAATACTAGTTTCTAGTACAGTACCCCATGGAATTCAGATCATTCTAAAGTCTGAACTGGGAAGAGTATGCAGATAGCTTGCCTGGCTACATCACTCTCGATTCTCCAGCCCCCTCACTTCTCTAAATGAATAAAGCCTTGAAAATTTCTATTCAGCCACAATGTTCATACTTCTGAAGTCTGAATGTGACTGTGTTTTCATTATTAATTCATTATGTAAATGTACTTGTTGACCACAGACTACAAGAAATTTATAATTTATTTAATGTAATCGGATCACAATCAAATTAAGGTCCCCTATGGCCAGCTTCCAATTTTATCAATAATGCAATAGCTGGAATTTAAGCTGGTTATAACTTTCCAGATCAGTTAGCTTTTCATACACATATCACATATTAGCCAACAGTTAATTTAGACATGCTCATGCTTATCTCGGTTACTTTAGACTGTAAAAATGCTCACAGCCCTTACAGTCACACTATCAACTCATAAAGAGCCAAGAGGCTTCACCTATGTAATTTCAGAACATTAGAAGCCTCCCTTCAGCTGGAAGTTACATTCCAAACTATTTCAGCTTTGTAGAAGAAATCTAGCCAGATAGATCTAAGCTTCTGATGTAATAATTCTGTTCAGAACACAGTATTATCTGCCAGGCCATATTGTCTCTACAGACTATGCATCTGCGCTGAAAACAGTGTCAACTATGGATATTTTAGAACTTCTGCAGCTTTTATGTAACCCTTTGATAGCAAATACTTTGCTGGGTGCAGAGGCTACAGCTGTAGATCAATATCCCTTTCTGCTACCAGAGGCTTCACAGTACTTGTCTCTGCAGAACTTCAGGCATTAACAGAAATCAATGGTTTGAAACAGAGTGTTTAGCAAGTCTAAAATTATTTTTGCTGCAAAGTAACATTTTTAGAATCCTACAATTCTCCTTTGGGATGTACAAATTACAAATGTTTTTGATGTTAAATGTTCTCTAATAAATTTCTTTTTTAAAGACCTGTCTCCATCTCAGATTGGTCTTTTTAAACAAAGAAAATAAGAAGTACCTACAATAAAATGCATTCTAACTTCAGAACCAAGTTCTTTCCACAGTCCAGTGGAAAGGACTTCCAGTGGGTTTAGTTTCCCCTCAAAGAAACAGAGCAAGTGCTAGACTATGAAGAAGAAATAGGGAAACTTCAGCTACCCTTTCAGAAAGAACTGTCTGCCCTTCCCCCAGCACTCAGTGACAGTGCTTCAGATATGTGACGAAGCTAAACAGTTTTTTTTTTTTTAAAATATCAGGTTCATTAACTAAGTATTCAAGTGCCAAATTCCCTCCAATGAGAGGAACATTAAGAGGAATTCACCCATCTTAGGAAAAGAGACTTTTCATGCAACTCCCTGCAGCACAGAGCGCCACAAACTTATTTGGTTATTACCCACCTACTCTACTGTACAGTCTTGCTAACGCAAGTTATTTACTATCACATGCAAAACAGTTATTGCTACTAAAGTTCTATTTTCTTATTAAATCATCTTATGGCTTTGTTTGCATCAGGGATTCTTCCCCCTACATACTGTGCTATTTTGCATTCCAGTTTCAGAGGTATTTTTCAATTGATTCTCCCAAGCACTAAACTACTTTATTCAATGGTACAGCTACTTCTGTTCAGAACTGAACCTAACTCTGAGCACAGGTCCCCCAGAGCTCTGCTGTAAATGGCCCAACCACCCAATTTTCTTGGAAACTTATTAGATGCAGAGGGTCGGGGTGGGGGTATGTTACATACATTAACTCTGCAAAGATTACTGGTTTTGCACCAAAGAACATGCTACTTGATTAATTACTTCAGAGATATATCCTATTAAAATTACAAAACCAAGCTACCCATTCCCTCCCTCCTCCTAATGGCCATTTACAGGCAGGTCTCAGGAAAAAAAGATGCAGTATCCTCTCTAAACTGACAGAGAATTTTGTTCTTGTAAAAGAGAGAAATGTGTGAAGAGCAACACTGGCACCAAATAAGACTTTTTTCCTAGGAAATGAGAGAATGCCATCCACAGAGCATTGCTCCTGTCAGGAATCATACCAGTCTCTTATTTCACCAGTCCAAGCTGCCCATTGAGTGCTAAATCATTTGAACATCCCCTGGTCTAAACTTTCCTTCTGAAAAAAGCAGAGGGAGAGACATAAGTTATTGAAATTGAGATGAGAGCTGGAAAGCAATACTGGAAGTTACCCAAAACACAGGATACTGAATTCTCAATAATACAGGGGTGGGGAATCTATGATCCATAGGCTAGATGTAGCCTGCTGAACAGATACAGTCTGCAATGTTGTTTTTCAACAGCCCTTAACTTTATTATATTCTCTCTTATTAAGATGTGTGTAAATGCAGGATCCACCAAAGGTGTTAAAAGATTCAATAGGACTTCAGGGAAAAAAAAAAAAAGTTTTTCCACTCCTGCAATAATGGACAAAAGTCTTCTATGTATAATTGGAAGAAAGCTTTTTGCAACCAGTAACTAACTTATTAGATGATGAGGATAATGTTTAACTGGTTACAATAATTGTATAATCAGATTTGATTTTTTTTTTTTAAACAGATTTTGTAAACAATATTAAGGTAGCAGAGATGTGCACAAAATGCACACAAACTCTTTATCATATTCATAATTCTCTGAGTATATCATAGGATGGGTAATAATTAAACTGAAAATGCTGCTTATAGAAGAAAACACCTTCAACAAAGACTAAAATGAAAAGAATCACTGGTGACAGAGATGAGAATTCTGGATGCTTACACACATTAGTTTACTATTGCAGTTGGACAGATATACTAAAAACAGAAAGTTAACTATGACTCTACGAAGCCCATTAAGTGAATGCATTCAGATTCTAAAGATAGCATTACCACTGTCAAAGGGAGGATACTGCATATTTAGACCATGTTTGTGAGATTTCTACTGTATCCCTTCTATTGTTAATTACACTATCATCACTGCTTATTAATAAATTTGTCACTCTGAAATTGTAAAAATACTACTAGGCTCATGCACTGATCCTAACATGGCACTACTGTTTGCTACAAAGCACTAATGCTTATGGAACTATACACATCTCAAAATGGAAGACATTGGTGATTTTGTTGTTTTCAAACAACTTGTAACATCATTTTGTCCACAAGTATTAAAATATATATATGTATATATATATGATCTATTGCACATGCCCCTTGTTTTTGTAATCTTTCACATGGGAAGATTTCCAACCAACATAGAGAAAAAGTGGAGCAAGAAAAAGGAAGTAGGCTGAGGCAGCATTTCCTAACACAGCAGTTTTATGAAGCCGGCTGGAAAGGTACAGCAGTGGGGGTCTTCTGGGCATGCATTATTGGAGTATTACTTCTGTGAAAGCCACAGATCTTTAGCCCTGATAAAAATATTATGTTCTACAATTAAACTTAAAAACTAATGTTCTTACATTGTGAGGAAAAATCAGTAGTTCTATTTTTTTTGTTACAATGCAGGGTTACAAAATGTTGACGGTTATTCTTATGGATGTGGAAATCAAAGAGCTTAAAGTGTCTACTCTCTAGTCAGAAAAATCCTTATTTTTTGTACATATCCACAGAAGATAAAAATACATTCCTGTACCCCAAGTATTTTGTCATCAAGCTATGCAAGAAACAACTGCTAGCTCTAATGTCAGAAGGACAAATATGGGCAGAAGGAAGAAAAGAAAATTCCCACATTTAGGAACTGATGCTTCTTTTACCAGATACCTTCCAACAACATATAATCCTATGATATTAACAGTATTTTCCATCACTTAGAGATGGATCCTGCTTCTACAGACATCTACATTAAATCCTACTGGTTTCAACATAAGGAGGCCCAAAAAGGAAGTGTGCTATTCTGGTTGCGTCTAATACCAGAAAATTCAGACCGTATTCAGCAAAGACATCCTATATTCTTAAAAGAACTCAGGCCAAGTTGGTGGTTGCCTCATCAGGATTAATGTAACTCATCTAAACCAATAAAAGAAACACAGCTCATCACAATGTTGCATACAATTTTAGTGCACCTCTCTGCTCATTACAGTTGGCATTATTTTGATACACAGTGTTTTTCCCACTCTCCTTAGCTTAGGTCTGATCTTTGCTTCATGGAAACAAAAAAAAAAAAAAAAATGGGTAAAGCTGTCATTAAATCTTATTGTTACAATGCAAGTCTATAAACAGATCTAACTTTACCCCAAAGACCAGGATCAACACCAACACTTGTCCTTACTCTGCTATGGAACTTGGTCCCTATAAAATTTCACTACATTTTAAGTATCAGAATCCTGCCCTTGCAATCTATCATTAAGATTTAAGAAGGATTTCAACTGCTGGCTTTTTCAGCCATTTTCAGGCTGTCTGGCTCTCTCCAGCAGTTTTCTAAAACAAAATATAGAACAAAACAAAACAAAAAAACACCCCACCCCCCAACCATGTTATTATCTCCCAAAACCTATTAACACAACCTATATACCCTTATTTGATCCAGATTTGAAAATTTTTTAAGCTAGTAAATCACATTTTCTAAATCACAAGTGTGGATTAAGGTGCACTAAGAGCTCCAGACTTGAAAGAGAGATTTCTTTATGCCAAGAAATCTCACTTGCCATATACAATACCATAGCAAGGAGCATGTGAACAGTATAAATTCCCACCTCAGAATGACTGAAAATATCCTATATAATCACAAATGATGGAGACAAAGAATCTTGTGTAAACATAAGAACAACAGATAGCGCCTTAGTTTGGGAAGGAATAGGAGGAACCAGAAAAAGGCCCGGCCTAAGCATTTCTGCTCTCTGTCAACTCATACCTCTTATGTGGCTAACAGCTCATTCTACTGGGCCTAGATGATGGAAACATACAGGTCATCTCAGTTCTCAGTCACAGAAGAATAAAAAATCGGATTCCACCAGCCATATAAAAAGCTGAAACTGTGCCAAGGAAGCTGAGTGGATAAACTGCAACTTTACACCTCTGGTCTCTTCCATCCCACCAGAAGTTAATTTCTTTAATAAAGAAAGAAATTCTGCCCCATCTTTTCGACTGTAGAATGTTCCTTTTGCTGCTAAGGATTCATAAAAAGCCAAAAGGAGGGAATGATTTAACACAAACCTAATCATTATCCTGTAACCCTAGAGGTCTTTAATGCTTCGTTTTTCTTTGCTAAAAATGAAGTGGTGCAGAGTAACTTCTTCTGGTGAAAGCTCTTCATATCCAGCACTTACATGGGTTTATACATGCAAATATACATTTTGATCACAGATTAAGATGATGCTGTTACACACTATAGACAAGGTGATCCTGTATTTGTTCCTGTGCATTAGCTGCTTTACGTGAGTTGACATCGAGACATCTATCTACAAAGTCAAGCCAGGGTCCCGGATTACAAAATACCTGTTATGGGACTTCTCCAATTGTTTGGTAAGTTTCTTCCTCATGTCGGAGCAGAAAATAGGTCCTGGTTTCCTGCTGCAACTTTCCATACATGTCAAATTTGGCATGGCAACGCGTGCAGACGCTTTTTATATGCCAGGAATTCCAATATGACACAGTGAAGAACTTATCCTCCCTAAAATGAAGAAGGAGATATCAGTGAAGAACACCAGCTTCTACTCGCATCTGATTACAAAGTTTTTCTCATTTTAAAACAGAATGCAGAAAGCTGGATGAAGAGCTGACACAGAAGAGATTTCTTCAGGGAAACAAATGCTGATTTCTGTTACTCTGCTTTTGAGTTTTGATAAAACAGTGGGGTGCTTCTGTGGGAGAAGTCATCTGGTGAATTAAATGTTGGGTGAGGTGGTTGACAAAGGAAGTGGAGAGATCTTTGTTCATTCAGCTCCATGGAAGTGAAGGACAGGTTTTTGCTTGCTAGGAGAGACATGTCCACATCTAACAGCCTATGAGCAAGCAACAGGACCACCATCTTAAATGTCAGCAGAGGATCTGGAATTCCAAAATGAAAAAGAGGAGAAGTAGTTTAGGAAACAAAATAAAATATATTTGATGTTAAAATGTCCACTGTTTCATTACTTTAAAAATCTGATTCTAATGGAAAAAAAATAGCTGGCTTCACAGACTGCAATAATCCCTTGTCCTGTAAGATGTTATTTCTAACTACGTGTGTCCATAAGCTGGCTAATGAAATACTACAGAAATGCTGAACTATACACTTACTCAGAAGCAATGCATCCAAAAATACACTGGTGATAATAAGCTATGGGTCTTCTTAACTGTGGCTCTGACACATAAAATGACAATGTTGAGGTATCACCAGAATGCACATAGAATCACAGAATGGTTTGGGTTGGAAGGGACCTTAAAGATCATCTAATTCCAATCCCACTGCCATGGGCAGGGACACCTCCCACCACACCAGGTTGCTCAAAGCCCCATCCAACCTGGCCTTAAACACTTCCAGGGATGGGGCATCCACAGCTTCTGTGGGCAGCCTGTTCCAGTGCCTCACCATCCTCGTAGTAAAGAATTTCCTCCTAACATCTAATTTAAATCTCCCCTCTTTTAGTTTAAAGCCATTGCTCCTTGTCCTATCACTACACTCCCTGATAGAGAGTCCCTCCCCAGCCTGGAGAAGAGAAAGCTCTGGGGAGACCTCATAGCAGTCTTCTAGTACCTAAAGTGGGCCTACAAGAAAGCTGGAGAGGGAGTCCTTGTCAGGGAATGTAGTGATAGGACAAGGGGTAATGACATTGCACACAGAGAGAATAAATTCTGCTAGAGCAGGTCACAATTCAAAAAGACTATAAACTATCACCTAATTAACTACAGAACTGTCAGTACTGATAGAGGAAAAAAGCACTTATGACAGCTGTAAAAATCACACAGATTAGGTCCTTTTTTACTCG
Source organism: Anseranas semipalmata (assembly GCA_013399115.1). Lineage (NCBI taxonomy): Eukaryota > Metazoa > Chordata > Aves > Anseriformes > Anseranatidae > Anseranas > Anseranas semipalmata. The sequence goes on from VXAA01003474.1 coordinate 461,573, forward strand.
TTTCTCCCCACTTGTCCACAGTGTAAACATACTTCAACAACGGCCATCTTGTCACCAATCTCCTGGCCTTTCATCAGGAACATACGTGGTATCACCTAGTCACAGAATCTGTTAAGACATGGATTTTTTGCTTTAAGTTTGACGCCAGCCTGGATTAGAAGGTAACATGAATGCAGTCCTGCGTAGTTAGTGCCAGAAAAAAAAAACTACTATTGTTCTCCTGTACAACAATGAGTGATGTGAAAGAGGAAATATTTTTTCTTCGGTTTCTCTTTCTCAAATATAAGAGCACGAGGATACATCATATTTTCTATCCCCTTTCTCTCTTTTCCCTGGCCTTTCGTTATCTGTTTTTCCGTATTATTCTAATTACCTTAATCCTTTAGTTGATCAAGTTCAGAAATAATCTTCTGGTGATTTCAATTCCTATGTTAGAAGTAGCGAGTAGACTACGAAAGTAGCAATACAGCACACGCCACCATCACTTTCTCTCCGAGGCACTCAAATATTTCAGCTGATCATAAGCTTGACCATCCATGCCCATGCTGTTGGGAAAGTCTTACTCTTGTTATGAAGCTGGGGAAAAACAGACCTGGGGAGCTGCAACAAAAGATGCCAAAGGTTTGTGGCAGAGCTGAGAACAGAATCTGGTACTCTGTTATGTAGCTTAACTACCAGAATATCTTTACTTAATTGACTGGGAAAAAAAAAAAAAACAATGAAATTCCAGAACTTGATTTTCATCCTTAGAAATTTTGAATTTACTTTCTTCTACTTGATAATTGACATTTGGTTACATTATTATTCTTCCAATCTTACTGTTTAACAAATTAAAAAAAACTTCAATATAACTACTGTAAGCTAATGCAATTACACAATTAGTGTCTCTTAGCAGAGTAAAATGACAGCATGTAGCAGGTATTTCATAACTTTAAAAGCATTTGTTTTTGTTAGAATATCAAGGTTTATTTCAAGTGAAACACAAGTTGAAAGTTGACACTGTGGTAATATTCCAGTTCTCTGAAAACGTCCTAAGAACAAAAATTAAAATCTCAATAACTGATTTACTTGGTAATGAAAAAAGAAGGGGAAGGGGAAGAAGGTGGAAACTGACAAGTTTAGTATCTTACATTTAGTACCTAAATAACCTTATGGCTTTACTCACCATTATTTTTCACCATTCAACATTCTCTTCAAGGAATCTAGAGAGAAAGAGATGAACAAATGAAATGACATTTGCATCTAGGAAGCTATTCAGATAACAGATGATTATATGCACAAGGCACAGGAGATTATCTATACCTTCTAGGAACCAGTTAACACTTTTAGACACTTTACATTAAGCATGCTGATGTTACTTTTCAAACCATCATAGCCACCCTTCTCTTTTAGTACAAGGGAAAGGATGGTCAAGTGAGTCAGGCCTAAGTATGGAAGACCCGGGATGGGCAGCTTTAACGGGATGTGGAAGGGAAGCCCAGCCCAAAACATGCCTATGAAGCTTTTGTTCAGAAACCATTCTGTTTCTGGAGTAAAACCATGTGTGTCATTCCTTCCACAGAACGCAGCTTACACAGTACTGAATTACCTTTTTGCCTGGAATCTGTTACTTTTTACGTTACTGAGAACACCCAACAGCCCATGCTCAACTCACTATGTCTGGGGAATTAAGTATGCACCACTACCCAAGTTACTTTTTAATTGTACATATTTTGAAAATAAACAGCCGTGTATAGTAAGCTATAACCAACAGGCACATGATCCAATTCCATAGGAACTGAGGTGGACACAACAGTTTCAGGATCCAGTAAGGCACTGAGCTCTTTCATGTAAATACAAACCACTGTAGCAAGGAAGCACAATGCCTGTTCTCAAGAACGCTGAGCTGCCAACCTAAATGCAAGAATAATGGACTGCTATAAGCAGAGCTATCTCATCATCACACAAAACTTACATGATCAAAAACTCTCAGTATCCTCACCAAAGTATTCTTAACTCCCAACCTCCTGCCAATAATGACAATAGAAGTAGCAAAATTACACACACACAAACACACAAAAAGCATCCTTCTTTCACTTCCTAGGCAACTTTTAAAAAGGCATCTAAATCCACTCCATGCAGCAATATAGCAACCTGTAACGGAAAGGCTAAGACTGGTATGACTGGAGAAAGGGAGTGCCTGGGCGGGGAGGCCCCAGAAGGAACACAGAGCAGGGACAGGGCTCTCAGAAAGGCTTGCGTTACCAGCAACGACTCAGCAGGTCCTCAGGACCCCAGCACATCCCCCTGCAATTTCAGAAGACACCCAAATCTGGATACAGAGAACAGAGTGGGACAGGGTGGAGACAAAGATCACTGTCACCTCCAAAAGGGTACGCTAAGGCATGTCTGGAACATAGAACAGTCACCCACTTGGGAGTCCAGAGGACACAAGGACTTGCCAGCTGATGTCCCTTGTCCTCTGCAAGGGATCCCTGACTGCTGGACACATGGCTTAAACACCCTTGCTATGGTGCTTGGCTGCTGGATGGATGTCCTGGGCACTTCACACATCCAGCTGCTTATGAGATCACAAGCCTAAGACATAGCAACCTGTTTTGTTTCACTTTTTATTGTAAATAAATTCACGGTCACCTCCTATGAGGTTTCCAGTGGATACGTCCTACCCTTTTGGTACAACAGGGTAGGAATAATAACAATACTCGCTATAGCAGCAGATAAAACGGGGATATTCCATGATATACACACCAAAGGGCTCTCTGAATACTGTTTAAGCAAAGAAACATCCCTACCTGCACATCCCATTTTAGAGAAACCTTTCTTTCTTTCTTTTTAAAACCTCCAAAGACTGTGTGGGCCTTTGCATCTTGCATTCAGGTAACCACCAGCACGTCAGGACTGCTTTCAAACATCGTTCCTTTTCTAGTTTTTCAGAATGAACGTAGGAGGCGTTCAAGAGATACTCCAGACTCTTCAGAGACTCAGTCAGAATGGTTAGCCTCAGTTGGCCCCTGATTTTTGACACCCCTGATGAGAGGTTACCATAGTAAGATGCACAGCCTGTTCTTGCAGATCTCCATATTGCACAGACTCACAGCACTGTGAGCAAAACTGTAAAGCAGTGCACAGTTGATTTGACATACACCAGGGTAACAGAAAACTCTGTTTTTTTTGTTTGATGCTACTTCTCACAGTTCTTGAACATTCAAAGCAATAAAGAATAAATACTAATCCAAACGTATTTACTTACTGCTAAAAATACTGTACAACTTCACAAGAAAGAAAGTTGGCAGCTTATTATTCTTCTAATTATAGTATAAAGCAAAATTATCTTTATATGTAATGTGCCAAAGGCAAATCCCTTGGCATATTATAACAGTTCATACACAGACGTGTATAAGTAGGTATTCAGCAGCAGCAGCATACTGTGCCTTAATGTTATGTTGCTTGTAAGCTGCTATTACTGTTACTAGGTGAATAATATAGCACAAGGTATATATATGCAATATAGCCCACGGTAAAATGTTCCTTAGGAAATTTTTCTCATAAGCAGCTACCACTTTTAGAACTAGTTGCCACAACCATGCTTATCATGTTTCTTTCGTGTTATTTCATCAGTTACAAACAACTTCTTCATTATCAGGTCACGTAAGATAATACACATCTCCACGGGATCTAAAGCTGTGCTTCTCATTTAGCTACTTCTATTTTCTCCCTTTACCCGACATTCACATTGAAAATGAAGCCACTTAGAATTCTGTAATAAACTAGAGACTTAAAGAACTGTTATAAGATATGGAACATAAGGAACTCCATGCTGAATCAATCCTTTTGGTTTCAGTAAGAAATCCCATTAAAAAAAAAAATATATATANAAAAAAAAAAAAAATATATATATATATATATACACACACACACACACACACACATATATTAAACCAAGTACTATTCTACAGTACAAAAGACTCCAAGAATTTTGTCTGAAAAACTTAGGGCATATCAGACCTGCGTATGCAGGAAAGGTCAGACAGCGTTTTTAGTAACAGTTTAACACGTTTAATGATGGGTAAAGTCCTTTTCATCTTATTATCAATAACCACATGAATTCATCAGGCTACAATCAGTTCCACTCTCGGTACAATCTCCCCACAAAACTTAT
>VXAA01003474.1:466753-484180 GCA_013399115.1 Anseranas semipalmata
GAGCCGCTCGGGAAGGGAGGGCGGCGGCGCCACCGCCTGCCCCGCGGCCGGGCCCCACCGAAACGGGTGGCGCCCGCGGGCTGAGGGACCCCGGCCCGTTCCGGGAGCCCGGCCAGCGGCCTCCTCCAGCTTCGAGGGCGCCGCAGCCCGCCCCGACACTGCCGCCCCCAGGAGCGGGGGGCTCGGGGTCTCCCCGTCCCCTCACGGGCACGGCCCGGCCGGCCGGAGGCCCCTCCGAGGAGCCGCAGAGCGTGACCGTTGGCGGCCGGAGCCCCCCGTCTGGGGGCCGCTCCCCCGTCCTCCATTTCACCGCGCAGCAGCGGTCACGTCCCCCCGGCCCGCGGGCGAGAGCCCGCTGAACGGGCCTCCGTTATCAAGCGGTCCCGATTGCTCCGACTGACTGCCTTTATTCATTCTGCCACTATTTGCCTCAGCTGCAGCTTGCCTTTTTTTTTTTTTTTTAAAGCAGCAGTAATTTTACACTTCAAGATGACTGGTGAATAGAGTGAATAGTGTGAAGAGGAGTACTTACCCATTCAGAAAACTCTCGAGAAACACCCCCATTTAACAGTGATTCATCACAGACAACTACTACAAGCCATTTCAGTTGAAATCTTAATCTATATAACACACGTTTTTCTACTATGTGGTGGCTTAATGCTGATTGCCCTGTCAAATGAAACCCTTTTGCCCATTTAAATATTATATCTACACACTATTTATAACCAAAGTTGTAGTTTCAAAGAATGGGAAGCAGAGCTTTATTTTTCCATTCTAAAGTTATGGAAACGAACATTATTTTTACTTCCATTCTTTACAAGTTGAAACCTGTAATCAAATTGTTTTGTTTTGCCCAAACTTGATGCCAAGCTAACAGGCCTACAGCTAATTAATTCAATTCATTTGACTTTCAGCATCAGTTAGCTACTAAACTTCCACCTTTCTGTAGTTTCACCAACACTTGATATACTGTGAAGACTAATTGTAACAATTCAGAGACTCTTGATGTAAGAAACCTGAGTCTGCTAATCTGAAAATAGTTTTACTTCCCAATTGCCAGTAGAATGGAAAATGGTTCATCTGTATTTAAATACCCATCCCTTGTGCTGCTTTTTTAAAAGACAGATTAAACATTCAGTAGTTCAGCCTTTACAGATGACCTTCGTTCTCAAGTCTCAAGATTTATTTATTTTTACAAGCAAGCAGGTATGCTAGAAATGAGACTTTTGTAGAGATCTGCTTACATCTGTACAGCTTAGTTTTGAAGGATTTTAAATTGAACATAAATTTAAGATCTCCATTCTGTAAAAACTCCTTCCCTTACTATCTAGCACCTTTTAATTCACAAGTCAAACACACAGACTGTAGAACACTAAACAAGATACTCAGGTGCAGACGGCCTGAGATGTGAAACTAGAGAATTATGTTTTTGTAGAATTTATCCTTGGCCAGTAAGGGCTATATTCTTTTTAAAGTCTTTTCCTCAGGAAGACTACTAATAACACTTCTCAATCAGCTCCTTCTCATAAAGATAAAAAAAATTAGCATCTTGAAGATTATTATCCATCTTTGAAACTGGCCTATAGACTTTGGAAGGAAAAAAAAAAAAAAACAACACAATTCTACAAGCTTGAGCTTGCCCTCCTATAGCTTTTCATCCCACATAGCTTCCAGGCAATTCATAGAGCTAACAGCAAAGTTAGATTCTGTCCCATGCACTTAGAGTGTTTGAGCGCACTTTAAAGCATGTTAGCAGAAGTATCTGATTTCTAAGCTGGGGGACTTAAAAGGACAGACTTCTTCACAAACCATCTCTGGCATTGTATACTCTTTTGTAAGAGCAACACTAAGGAGGAAAACAAAAACAAAACCACATACCTTGCTTGGAACCATGGAGAAATATAAAGCTGGTGTTGTTATGGGATCCATATTGCAGCATTATGAGTGTGTGTCCTCTTCTGGAGGTCCTGTTTTGCACTAGTTTCTTCCACGCTACTAGTGGAATGAAGGATTTTTGTTAATACTCTGAGAACATGCAAAGTTATAAAAATTGATCTGTAAGGCCTGCTAGCACTATTCTACTGGTATTTAATCTTTTTTGTGAGACAATAGTCAGTTACCATACAGGAACTTTTATTTTCATTTATTTATTACAGTGGAAGGTTTATTTATGGATTGATAAATACAATATCCAGTCTCACTGGGACAATAAGGCACAACTGTAGGTTACAACTATATAGCCAAAAGAGAAAGCAACACTTACTTGAAAGCAGATCACAATGCCTACAAGAACTTTTAACTTTTCTGTTAACATTGTTACATTCCTATTTTACGTGACAGTCAAAACTATGTTTTTCCTCATACAGAAGTTTTAAATTTACATTTCTTTCTAGACTTGTTATGCTGCACTCTGTAAAACAACAACATGCAACATTTCACTTTGCAATTCCTTAAAAGAAGTCAAAAATCCTTCAGAGACTTGCATGTTATTTAACATAAGTAACAATTCAAGGAACCAAGAAAAAAAAAAAAAAGGAAATGCACATTTGAGGGTAGTTTGAGACTGGTAAGTATTTATAGAAGCGTTAACACATGACAAAGAAGCAGTTATAACACTGATTCTTCAATAAAGAAGCTCCTGTTTTTGTTTGTTGGGTTTTTTTTTTTGGTTTTACTGGAAGGTCCTCCCAGACGACAGGATGTTTCAGCTGAATTAGATGAGTTGCCAACCTAACCACAGAAAGTTATGTTGCTGTTGAACTTTCAATACTTTTGATTTCCCGATTTGATCAAGAGTATATATAAAGAGATTATATTAACTGTATTAATCATCCTTTCATTTATCTTAATCTTATACTTCCAGAGAGATTTGAGTAGAAATATATTCTGAAATATCACTATTACTCTAATTTGGGAGAATATGCACTTCCCAAATGATATTCTTATGCCTGAGCTTTCATAAATACAGCTACCACCATCAACGCAAGTCTAACAGACCAGGACTTCCATGCTGGAAAGTGCAAATTACTAATGTCCAGGTCACCACAATAAAAAAAAAAAACAAAAAGAAAAACACACACATACAACATAGTAATGTTTCATGACACTGTTACGAGGGGGCAGTGATAGAACTACAAATCCAGGTTTTGGCATGACGAGTTTTCTTGCATTATGTACGCTGGTATACAAGTTTATACCTTCAGAGGCAAGACCACCCTGATAGGATGAGGGATCCTAGAGTAAAGCAACCTGGAAAAGATACTTCATGGTCCACTGTTGTCAAGCCTGGAAGCTACTCATAGCAAACAAGTTTCTGCATTTACTATAGGAACAGTTTAAGTGACTTAGTGCAGAGTTCCTATTTCCTTTGGGGACACTATTGCCCATCTCCACCAGTTTCTCCTGTTGTCCCTGTGAATTCATCCCACAAAGAAAATCTCTTCACCATACCTCTGGACTGTCATCATGCATTTAGTGCTAATTTTAACAGTGAAATCATAGGAACTAAGAAGTCCTCATGCAAAAGGCATATTTGGAAGCAGGGAAGAAACAAATCTGTGTGTAAAGAGCCAACCGGGGAAGAAAAAGAAAGGTAGCTGTAATGTGGTATTACTACTGGAAGCAAAGGTGAATAATCATCACTGCACCTAGTATCTGAGTAGATACCTGTCTCCAAAAAGTGTTTCAGAAGGCATTTCTGTGGCATTTTCCCCTTTTTTCGTTCTCAGATTCAGGGCTCAGAAGAATCAGTTTGTAGATTAAACAGCAGTACATAGGAAGGAGAAACATTTTTACTCATATGGTAATGCAGAAGGAGATGGGGGAGAAAGTAACAATTAAAAGTGGAAGGAAAAGATTTTTTTTTTTTTCTTTAAATGCTCCTTTCCAAGTTCCACGGCAGCCATTTCCCTTTGTTTCTGATGCACAGGGGTTGTTCACATTGTAGAACAAATCAGTGAATGGTTGCAGATGTACTTTATATGCACCAGTAGCAATGCTCTGGGGAAAGGTGGTAAGGAGAAAATGAAGTTCTAGTCATTATATAGTAAGGGTAGAAAGGAGTAGGTTCTCCATTCATCAGTGAAGAAATCGAATACTCATTTTCTGCTCTACATCCACCTTCTCCAAAACCTGTAATAAAAATCCAGAAACAGCTATTTCAGTTAGTTTACATAAGATATTCCTCTCCTACCAAGGTTTCTTACTCCAGTATAAAGGAAATGGACAGGAACATAGTGGGTCTTCAATTTGGCATGACATTTTCATCTAGAGACTGCTATTTTTTGCTCTGGACTAAGGTCCTCCCAAGAAAAGAAACTTTAGCCATTAAAGTATGAAGAAAGCTGTCAACCAAGATGCAAATGATGCAGTCTGACAACAGCCCAGAAAGGGCTGGACTACTCCCAGAGGTAGATTGTGTGAGAATGTGTGGTGAGGAAACAGAAGGAAGAATGGACTAAAGAAAGGGGCACAAGCAGTCAGCAAAGAGCTAAAATAAAGACCACAGCATCACTAGCACAGGTCGTTTTAAAACTGGGGTGGCAACTTCATTCACTGAATTGCTATCAACACTGAGGTAAGAAATCATCTGCTCCAGGCAATTTTGGGAAGACTTCAGTTTTCTGAGCTTAGAGTAATTTAAGTTTGAAGAGACCTCTGGAGGTCTTTTAGCTCAGCTACCTCAACCACTGCTCACAGCATGGCCAGCTAGATCAAGTTGCTCAAGGCCTTGTCCAGTTGAGTTTTAACTTCCCCAAGAAAGGAGGTTCTACATCTTCAACACCTGTGACCATCCTCTTGGTAAAAAGTTTTCCTTATATCTAATAAGAATTTCCCACACTGCAACTTGTTTCTGTTGCCTCATCTTACCTCTGTCCACCTCCAAGATGACTATGGTTCTTCTTGTCAATGCCATCCTGCTTGGCAGTTGAAATTGTCCCTCTATAGGACAGCTTTCTCCACCAACTATATAATGGCTCCTTACTACTACCTATTTCTGACAACTATCAGAAGATGCAACTCACAAGACTAGAGCTATGAACTTGAATACTGGTATTAGTTGTGTCACTAATGGATAAAAATCTACAAGTGAAAATGGATCAACACAATTATAGCAGAAGAATTACTCTGTTGTCACTGCTCATCAGGCTACTTGTGTAGAAAGAAGCATTTGCAAAAGAAAAGTTACATTGACTGCTGCATTAAAAATCTCATTCCATCACCTCATTAGGAGCAGGCTTTGGAAAGTACTTGAGTACCTCCAATTCTTAAGCTCCTGTCATTCGTTAACACCCTATTCTAATAGAAGATACCTTTCAGGACCTAATATCTGAAGCCTTCTTAGCATGGTGTGAAAATTCTGCAGTATATTCAGTGCTGTAGTTTACACCAGAGTATGGAGAAACATATGGACTAATTATTAACACCCTGACAATATAGATTTTTTTGGAAAGCTGTCCTAATAAGCCAAATGCAGGCAGAAGGAATACTTAAACTTCCTGTTTCTATCTGCATTTAAGTCTGAATGATTTGCCCACTACCAAGCAGTTTCATTTATTCTAGTTAAAAATGTAGTTTACCAACCTTTACAAACTCTGCAAAGGAGATGGCATTATCCCCATCTTGATCAGCTTCCTGGATTGTCCTGTCAGCAATGCTGCCAAGCTGCTCATCCGAAATATTTACACCAACCATCATCCGTAACACCTGTAACATACAGAAGTCCCCAGATGATTTTTTTTTTTTTTTTTAGAAAAAAAATCATCATTGTTGATATAGAAACAGAAGTATTCTTAATGCTGTTTTTCTCATGTGTACTGTCCAGATAACTCCTTGCAAGAACAACCCAGGAGGATTTCCATGGAAGTCATTCTACACAGATTTTTTTTTTTTTCCCTTATACAGTAAGGTTTCCAGTAAACAGCTTCCTTCTGTAGCCACCTTTGACAAAACCTTCTTTTGCTTTCTCTAGGCAGCAGAAAGAGGCAGAAGTATTACAAAGCTTTTGGAACTAGGAATTAATGTTTTGTTCTAGTGCTTTTGTCTATTTTTTCCTCCACAAGACATATCAACTCTTGATTTGAATGTCTGCTGTTTGAGATACTTCCTACAGGAATTTTCTAAGTATATGGTCAAGTGATAACAGCCATTACTCCCTACATTTAGTAAAGCATTTTCTGTGCAGATTAAAGTGGGCAGTTGCAGTCAAAAGCAAATCCTTGTCCTACATCAGGAACCACAAATTGCCATGTCTACTTCTCAAGATTAGTAGTATGTAATTACTCCTAGCTCAAGCCTAGTTTAAACACACGCAGCCACTGATGAACTCTGATTACCTTTGCTGCAGTTTCAAGAAGTTTTATTCTACTTAGAGAATACACAGAGGACCGGAAAAATAACCTCATTCACCTCAATGTCCCTATGAAGTTTTGTTAGAAGCACCTTTGTAAGTTGCAGAAGGTAGCTCTTAAGGGGCTTAGTGTATCTGTTGGATATTTTAGCATTTTTACCAATAAGACCTTTTTTAGGAATCACTTCCAATTAGACCTTGTTTAGCCTAACACCACAGTTTAGATCTGAATGTCACATCCCCAGTCTAACAAAACAATCTGGGCTACCAAATGAGGTTAAGGTCTCATACCATATCTAAAGCTTTAAAACAGAGATAAATTGCCACTAAATTCCTTCAAGAATTCCTTGAAGACTATTGCAACACCCTTTTTCATTCTGAAAGGTGTAAAGTGACAAAGTAGGTCATGATGGAATCATCCAAACCAGCCCCATGCTATTTACCTGAAGAAGCTCATCTCTGGAAATCTTTTCATCTTTATCTAGATCATATAACTGAAAAGCAACTGCAAGGAAAAAAAATAGAATGAGCAGTTGAACTTAAGTGCCATTGTTTTCTTTCCTAATATTTATCTAGGAAAACAAAATGATCTATGAATAACTACTATTAATGAGAATTAGCATAGAATTTCAACTCACCATACAAGTCATGTTCAGTTCCATAGAGAGTTATTACCACATACAGGAATAACATTATTGCCAAGAAGTGAAAAACATTACTTAAGTACTCAGTATGAAACATTTCAGAAGGACTCTACTTAGAGTTATTTCTTCAAAGCCCTGAGCCACAGAGGTATAATTGCCACTAAGATAAATTCAGTCCTTCAGAGGATATAATATAACTTCAGAGCCAGCCATTTTTACATTTTTGTTCATTACCTTTGACTATGGTCTGGCTAAGATTTATGACAAGTTTTAAGTCCTCTAAGGACTGTTGCCAAGTTTGTTCAGTGAGCACTGTATTATACAGAAGACTGGAGAAAAACCAGAAGAGCCCATTCATGTATGGGACATGGCTTCTTAATATGAAATAATTTTGCAAATCATTTCAAAACATTTCTGTTATGAGACATTTGTGAAAAACATATATAACTCAAGGTTTAAGCAATTCCATCAAATGCCAATACAAGTATAGGTTGACTGTTGACATTCTGAACAGTTAAGCTTGCAAGCTCATTTAAAGATTTTTTTTTTTTTTTGAATAGAATATTATTCCATAGGAAGAGACCATGCAGAAGACCCCAAGCTCCCTCACTCCCTTCCCAGAAAAAGGAAAGAATGTGAATTGCTTCTATAAGAAGGTTCATATTTCTTACAGTGGAGCTTGTTACTTCGGCTGTTCAGTGGTTCTGGTCCATTCTGGTCTTTGCTCTTTTCATTATCTTCTATGGGTCGGAAGTGGGCTAGTGTCCTCATGAATCCACGGAAATTGACTTGGTCCTCTCTGCACAAGCATTTTAGCAGGTCAGCTTCAGCATAGGTTATTCAGGTTTTTTTATTTCAGTTAAAAAAAAAAAAAAACAGTATGCATGTCTAAAGTGTCCATACCATGCAAACTAATTCCCACCTCTCCAGGGTTTGGCAGCCTGTGCTCAAAACCAGCTCTGATAGAATGCAGTTGTAACTGGGATCATACTGCTGTGAAAAATGACGTATGAGGAAAAAAGCTGCAAGAATCTTGTTGGCGGCTACACACTTCCTTGCCTGCAAGCTGTATTTAAGCTCAAGCCTTCGTCCTTTGCCCTTGCCTGAGCTATCCTGCAATTATGCCTGATGCCAGCACTGTGTCTTGCTGATCTGGATACCTGGCCGACAGAGTGATTCCCTGGACTGACCTAAGACTTGCTTCACCACTGTCAAAGTGTCTGGCAACTAGTGGATGGTTGGCTGATGTGCCCTCTGTCAGGGGCTGCATTGCCCCTACCAGCTGTCACCTTTGGCTCCTGCCTGTCGGGTAGCCATCTCTTGCTGCTTCCTGACAAGTTCCTCATTTTCTCTAGAGAAAGTATGGGCACCAGTATGTATGTAGTTTCCAGGACTCCTCCTTTCCATTCAGGAACCCCTGTCTGGTATTAACTGATATTAAGAGTAGATGAGAACCTGTTCCTCAAATCAGTAATGACGTGTTCAAGAACAGCAGCAGATTCCACAGAACAATCTAGAGAAGTATAATGAAGAGACAGTACTGAAAATTTGATAGTCTCCTTGGATTTATGTTGGCAGCATCATAAGCTACATCTTAAATGTGATCCATATTAAAAAAGTCGATCTGTTAATAAAGGCACACTTAGAAGGCAAAAGATGAAAAACAGAATTGAATCAGTTAATTGTGATGCTACTTCACATGAAACAGCATTGGTTCTTAAAGCAAACTTGTAGCAAAGTCCATACATGCCCTTGATTTCCTTTAGAAGTGTTCAGCAGCATAGCAAGAAGAGTGGAAAACAGCGACACAGACAGATCTTGTCACCGAATAAAGCACGCAAAGCTCTTGAGGTAAGTAAGTCTCTTATGGAAGAATGAAAACATGCAGAGGAAACAACATACCAACACACAGACCAAGACAAATTTGACGTGTTCAATTATTACCAAGTTCAAATTCTGGGTTTTAATTATCAGCACTTCACTTCTATTAGAGCTTCTGACAAAGTACAAGTTTTGTGACTTCACAAATTCAGTCAGAACTTACCCTTCTGGAAAGAAGGCATTAATAATTCGGTCTCCCAATGGATTGATAGCAAGCTCTGGAATCCGCTGGAAGTCTTCACGGCTAAGTAAAGCAAGAACACAAGTCTACATAAAGTCTGCAAGTCTGAGGAAAAAGTTGCTTAAAAAGAACTTAGATGCTAACATTACTTGTTTCTGCTAGAAACCTTCCTGAAATGATGCTTACTAGCTTTCAATTTAAGGAAAGGAAATCTTCTCAAATGGCTTTAAAGGAAAGTATGGCTTTGAAATGAAAGTAAGCTTTTTTTATTATGTATTTCGGAACCACATCATCTGAGTTAAGTGATTTTTCCAGACTAGCCTATTCCAGATTCTAGGACAATGCCATGCTATGCTCCTCCAAGTATACTTACAGGCAATCCGCATGTTTTAATTTCATGTAAGAACTTCCTATAATATGAAGGCCAAATTTCAGATTTTAACTTCCACCAAGAAGCACTCCTGTTTTTAAAACTTAAATTTAGTCTTTGACAGGGGCCTGCATACTAGATGCAACTTTACCAGTTCATTGCAAAGACTTGCTGCTCTTGCCAGCAGTTTTCCTTTCTGCCGGTGATTGTACGTACACAGCTAGTATAAGCATTGCTATGCTACATTGCTACAGGTTCTCTGATCCGGAAGACATCAGCTGTACTGATGTAAACACATTTTAGATCAGTATGACATGAGCACAGGGTTCTTTTTGTTATTAGAGTTGCACTAATTTTTTCTTTTCTTTCAACCTAACAGAATCTCACTGACAGGAAAGTGGGATAATCTTGGTTTGACCAAGGTAGGATGACAAAGCGTGTCTTAGTGAATATTTCAGGAAACAAAGGTTTAAAGTTTTTTTTTTTTTGTACTACAGAACAGAGCAATTTATTAGTTAGCACAAGGCATACTCCATAATAACCTAGGCTTTAAAGTGCAAAGATAATGGCAATGTGGTAAGGCTGTGGGGAAAAAAAAAAAAAAAAAAAAAGGAAAAACAATCCAGCCCCCAACCTGTTCTGTCTGGATGCATAACCTGGCATTTCCTGCCCAATCTCTTGAAATATTGGCTATTCCCTTCAAGTCAAATGCGATCCTGCTGTTTCTGAAGTTTGAGTCAAAGTTTCAAACACGGTCACTAAAAGCTTGCTATTTTTAAAAACTATGCTCACTAAATGAATCTGCAACAAGCTTGCACCAAAGAATCTGGCAGAGGAAAATAATCTGTTTGTTCTTGTTTACTTCATTATAATGGCCTTTTATAATACCGCGATCTTAAAGACAGGAAGAAAAAGGAATGTGCTAACCTCTTTCTTTTTACTAGTATAGCCTAAGACAGAGCAAGATGTTCTAACTGTAAAGGAATTCTAAAGCACTCCTTGCACCACAGCACTGCTAGTCTCAATTATAGTACATCTGATACAACGCAGTTAAAACTGTTTGACCTTCTACTACAGTGACCCGATCGCATTTTTAATCTAGTCCTGAAAACATCTACTCTGACCAGGTCTGAATTATTTTTAATAGGCAAAATTACCATCCGCACAACATGATTAACTTGTTACAATACCCTTCAGGGCTGCTGCATTTTCAGCTACAGCTGAAGGGCACAGTATGCATTAGTGACTTAGGCAGGAGATGCAGTGATGTGGAAAACCTATGCCCTAGTAACAGTATTTTAGCAACATAACTTCAATGCTAACATTTACAAGCTAAAAGCAGCAACTGCTCTCAGATTCCATTCAGAACAAAATCCTAATGCTTCACAGTTTTCTACTTGCATATTGCTATTTCTAAGTATTTAGCCTCAATTTACACTCATCATTTCAGCCTCCAGTCCTGCTTTATAGCAGGAAATTAACAATTAACCACAAATAATTCCCCAGGTTTCAAATCTATTTGTCCTGTCATTATCAGGATTGCAGTAGACCATTTTGGCTTGTTAAGAGCACATTACTGAGTGAGTGTTATAATTGAAATAGCTCTAACAGCCATAAAAGAAAATGAATGTATGATGTAAGTTATTCTTTACTTTACAAACTAAAGCTTCCTGCAGACATTTGGGACAAACTTCACCTGGCTGAGGCTGGAGCCTACAGGAAATCTGATGCCCTCGACTTCTTCTGTTTATGTGCCATAGCAAGGAGACTCTTCTAACATGGTATTTCCAGGACCTGGCCCTACTAAATCCTTATTTAAACATAACACACAAAGCAACCTTTAACTGCATGTTATCATTATGCAGACCAAATGTTTTTTTATATATGCCAGAGCATTCACACTTATACTTTGCAGCAAGGAATTTGTGGATTTTAAGTAAGACAAGTATTTCCAAGTATGAGTATACCCTCCAAGGCATATAGCAGATCCCTGTCTCATCCCAAAGGCTGCAAGGGACCTAGTGGACCCTCTTTCTTCCTTTATTTCTGGCTGTCCCTCCTTTCACTTCTAAACAGTAGTCATGAGTACTGTTCCCTAACAGGGATGATGAGGGTAGGGCCATCAAGAGCTCAGAGAAGGTAAAAGAGAACAAATCATAAGCATAACAGAAGTGGTGGAGGAAAGGGAAAAATGTCCACAGGGTATAAGCAGTAAGTTATTTGAAAGAGGGAAATAATTAAAAGAGAAGTAGGATAACAAGATGGTCAGATCTAACAGGTTACTACTGAAGAGATGTTTCATTGCTCCCTTCCCTTGCTATCATTAACTTTATCATTCATCAGACCTTCTGGTGGTCTAATCCACCTCACTAACCCAAAAGAAAGCTCTCCATCCTCCCAATTATTTTTCTGTTGAATTAGACCAATTTTTGAACTGCTTCATTTGCAAACAGCACCACAGCTGAAAAAGATGTGCTGGGAACCTGGAGAAATGATAGAGAAAGAATGGTCATCCTCTTCTCACAGCCATGTTAGCAACCGCATTTAATTTCATCCTTATACACGGTCTATAAAAAGTTTAAAAGTTTAACTGGGGAGTAAAAAGCAGCATGAATAAAGGAAAGCATGGTCAAGGACAGAAGTGTAGATTAGTATAGTATCCTATCATTCACCAACCCAAACCCATATCCTGCCTGTTTTGTCTGTTTTAGAGCTAAAAATCCTTTGCATTTTCTTAAGCAAAGGTAAAGAACTTCATGTTCAGATAGCTAGCCTGTACATTCTACTGTGAATATATGTAATATCAGTTTGAACTATTAAGAACAAGCCTAACATTTTCTCAGACTGTACCGATTCAATTCACTGACAAATATCAGATGGCCCTGATAGCTCATTATCCCGGTCTCAGGACCGAAGGCTTTCTGAAGTTCTCTAGGAGACATGGTCTTGTGAACAGCTTTTGTAAGTGCAAGCCATACATAAACAGCACAGTGTGCCTATTCTCATCAGTTTTCAGAATATTTGCCCTCCCTTCCTTCTTCTACACTCACCAGGCTAAGCCAATTACTGTACAGTAAAGAAATACTTCTGAAGTGCTTAACATGTCATTTCCCCAGTGCAGAAAAAAATACTGTAAGTGGGAGGCTCCATGCAAAAGTTAAATGCAAAAGTAGCAGTTTAGACAAGTATCTCATTTTTATGGTTCTATACACGACTGTCTAGAGCTACTTATACTTACTTATAGGTTGTGGATAGTTTTAGAGCAGATGCATGTGTGGTGTACACTACAGTACCAGCTCTCAAACCAGCCCAACAAAGACTCACTGAAGGAAGCACGTACTTATCCTGTTCACATACTCCAGCATCCTCATCTTTGAGATGAGCATGAAAAGGAGAAGAGGTACATACTGGTTTCCTCCCAACCCACAGTCAGATGTAGGCAGAATTGGTATGTATCAGACTTCACAATTACACGTAGCTAGAGGCATTCAAAGGCATCAACCCTTTGTTTTGGCAACTCTGCTGTCACAGTATTGAAATCAAAGGAACAGTTTTATCCTGGCTTTTACAACCTGGTTTCATTCATATGGTACAAGTCAGTTTAGCCATTTTGTTCAGGAAAAGTGAAATAAAAACACCATATTTTCTCTACACTTTTAAAGAATTGATAGCACTTAGTCAGTAGCCAAAGTTGTACTCGGAGGATAAAGAGGGAAAAAAAGCCAAAAGAGGGCACACAAAGCTGTCTCCATCAATACTCTTCCCTTACATCTCATTCACATACCTTTGAAAAGAAACTGCCTTGGAACTGCACGTCAACACAATGGACAGAAACATCCGGCTAGGAAAGATTTCAGGCTTTGGATTATAGCTCCAGAATGAACTACCTGCCTTCTCTAACCACCATGAGTAAGTTATCTGCCAGACCTTCTGAACAAGATGCTCTTTACTTTGCCCATTTTTCATACATAGATAAGGACAACACAGCTCTTCAGAAGGATTGTCCACACTTAAAGATATATCTCATGCCACAAAGAACTGCATAACACTCACGTGACCACGATCAGCAAAAGAAGCTATTTTGGTCATGTCTTATTTACAAGTCAAAGGTTAGCAACAGTTATCTGAAAGTACCAAGTTCTTTGATCAGTATTTCAGAACCGTAATTTCTAAGCCTCTGATCTGTAGTTCTCACCCCCTCCTTGTTTTTTCAGGAAGTACTTTTCCATTACTTAAACTTAATGACTGTTTCCACATATTGTGGATACCAGGACAGGTTTCAAAATTCAAATGCAACTCTAAGTCAGCCATGGCTGGGAGCTGGCTATGCTTAGAGGGCAAGACTGCAAGTTAATAGATTACAGTTCGCATGCTTGCTGGGATTTTCCAAATGAACTCCACTTCCTTTCCCAAGTACCATGTGATTATCAACAATAAAAGTTAAACTCCTCCTGATACATAACACTATTAAGCCAACCATTGTGCAATAGATATTCATAGAACACTTGACTAATTATTCCTCTGGCATAAATTGAGTACAATCACTTTGAAGTTGATAAATGTTTTATGTGCTCAATAGGTGAATTTAAAGCTGGAGGGAAGAGTTGAGGAAGAGTGTGTGCCTGAATTCAGGTTCAAATTGTACTCGACCAGTCTGGCAGCCATCACCTTTGATAATCAGTAAAGACTAAACCCACATGCAGAGTCTGAAGAGGCTGTTAACATTCTCTAATTCTGAGACATATGTAATAGTAGCATTATTATCCATAGATCATCAGCTGGTCTGCATGTCACAATAGCCAATGCTACAATTTATGATACATTGGCTTCAGTGGCAGAGCAGGCTTAAGAAGTTCCTGCCCATCCCGTGCCAATTGTTTTCACACCCACAATCCATTTTGTCATCCCTTCAGCTACGTCAGTCCATGTATTTACAGTGCAACTACAGTTCAAATCACTGGAGTCAGGTTAAAAATATCTACACAAACCAAAAAGGGATGAAGAGCATTTTTAACCAGAAATAATCACTCAGTCCTGTTTACAGTATAACAACTGCACAACCAATTACTTAAATGCTAACTGAGAAGTCAGCAATTTGTGGTACCAGAAGTAACTGCATATGAGTCACAGAAGGAAACTGCAGGAAGCTGGTTGTACTGCCAAAAAGTGTATTTTACAGCTTTGCACCCTCACCTTCTAAGCAGTGATTCCAGCACTCTACCTAGACAAGTTTATAGGTGGGTCTAGCTTTATAAGTTCACAGTGCATCCTACAGTCACATTTTGCAAGATCAGATCATACAAAACTCCAGGTGATCCCCGAATCTATCTTTACTGGTTGGGTGAGGATGGAATTGCTATGAAGAAAATTAACTCCATCCCAGCCAGACCCAGTACGCTATGTTGCAATGTCCCCTTTCCACTCTGTCCTGCATTGTCTTGAGCTTCCCTGTGCGCTGGTTCTGGCATATGTGGTTATACAGTGAATGTGAAACAAAATCTGTCTGAAAACAGATCAGATTCCTTTTTTGTTGTTTTGCTTGGCAAGTTTTCAAAGACATAGGTGAGCTTCCAAAGCTGAGCCTCAAGCACCAGCATCTAAACAGAAAAGCAGACTTTCAATGGCAGTGTGGTCTTAGGCCAGGTCATGTTGGTTGACAAATTGCACCCCAGCACAATCATGAACAGCTCTTGTCATATATTTCCATAACATTCATGGATCTGTAAGCATCACCAAAAGATGAATCAAATACAATCAGAATTCATAATTAGTCTAGTAAATAAAGAGCAAACCACTAACACGCTATACAATAACCAGAGCAGGGAAGGCTAGAAAACAAAGACAGCAGAGACATGCTTGAACAGCAAGCATCCCACTAGAGTTTATTTTTCGGTTGAGAACACTCCTTCCAGCAGGCTCAGTCCATCAAAGTGAGAAATACTTTGCAGAGGACGTTTAAGCCTCATTTTTATTTAACTGTGTGTTAAGCTTACAGGGCAAGGTTGTGGTAGCTGGGGGTCCCCTTTGTGAGAAGTGTCCAGAAGCTGCCCCCTAACAGATAAGAGCTAGTTCTAGCTGGCTCCAAAAGGGACCTGCCGCTGGCCGAAGCTGAGCCAACAAGTGACACTGGTTGCACCTCTGTGAGAGCATGCTGGGGAGACAGGAGTGAGAGAATGAGAGAAACAACCCACAAGCCTTTTTACAGCATATTTTCTCCCCTGTTCTGTTGAGGAGGGGGAGTGAGAGAGCAACGTGGTAGAGATGAGCTATCTACTGGTAGGAAACCACCACAAACTGATTAAGCTGCAACTAACACTTCTGTAGTATTTAGATCGTAGACAGAAGACAAACACTTGAAATGACTTGGAATATGCTGCACATTTTCAATGAACTACTACTTTAAAGAATGTGTTTTTGTTTAGTCACAATGACTTAGTTCCAACTCTTCCATTTTCTTTTTGAGCATATTAATAGACATGGGTATTCAACAAGAGGTGTTATTAGCGTTAGTAGACACCAGGCATCACAAACAATTAAAAGCTCATGCTTCCAACAGTGTAAGTAATCTTTCTGTTATGGAAGTCAGGATAAAGATGACCTAGCGGAGCAGTTCTTTTAATAATTATCTGTAAGTTAGAAGCAGCATATAAGGTAAGAAGTAACAATCCAAAAAACAAGGTTCAACATTTCTGAACATTTGTTCTAAAACCCTGAATACCAACTCTGACCTTTCTTGTATCAACTGCTACAAACCTTTGGCTCTACAATAAAGACATCTGGTATTTAGAGCACCTTTACTCTGTTCAACAATCTGATTTCTCCTGACCTTTCACAGAAGAACAAACTTGAAATTCCATGTAGACAGTAGGTATGGAGGAACCTGTTATAATAGCCTCCCTGATTCACCATATGAGGAAAACATGCAAGCATCCTGAAACAGCAAGCTACATTACAGATGTGTCAACACAAGGAGAGCCAAATTAGTGACAGCACCTACCTCAGAGTGCCATTTTCTCTTTTGTCTAGGCTGGTGAAGCGACTATACAAGCGAGTGATTTGACTGTGGGAGACTGAAGGAAGAAAAAGAAGAAAAAAAATTAGCATGTTAGTGTTTCCTTGTAGGAGCAGACACCATTAGACTGAATTACTGTTGCCAGCAGATTTGAATCACAGTTCCACTGTATTTTCTTTAATTCCTTTATGGCTAGAAATAATCTCAAAGCCTCCACCAATCTCCTGTACATCATTCAGGACACTACAGACCTCTCCTGGACTATCTTTCCTTCTCTTTTGTTCATCTCTACACCTGTTGTCTTTTTTCCATCTTTACATGGAGAATGTACTGTTTCTCTGTGTTTGGAAAGTGGTCACAGACTTTATACCTGTTCAGTTTTTGTCCTTTACAGGCCTGCCTGAATCTAAACACAGTTTATCATTTGGGGGCTCACAAAAATGAATTTGCAGGCTTCTAGGCAATGAGTTAAAAATTGAAAAACCTATTCCTAAACAAGTTCAGGAGGGAGTTGGGACACAAAGCAAGCAGAAGGAAAATTATTGCAGACTAAGTCTCTAATTTGCAACAGAAATTCCAAAGGCAGTTGTTAAATTCAGCATAATGGTGTCAATATTACCAAGATAGACATATCAGACATATAGATCTTTAGAATAATCCATAGTGGAAACAGGTGGGAATCTATCTAGAATCAGTTCCCGTAACACTGGAAGAATATCCAACAGAAGATGTCGGCTCTTTAGAGCCCCTTCAAATGAAGTTAATAAATAGATTAAATAAGTCTGGATCGAGTTGTAATGTTTACTCAGGAAAGGTGTGATTTCATACCATTGAACTAGTACTTAGTGTAATGTTTGGATTCAATTGTTTTAAAAGCCTTCACCAGCCCATTTATAAAACTTATTTGGGAACAGGTTGCACAGCAGTTGTCTGACCTGTAACAACCGAGGCAACTTTTTTTTTTTTTTTTTTTGTGCGTTTTTTTCTTTC
>VXAA01003474.1:488186-509528 GCA_013399115.1 Anseranas semipalmata
CGTCCTACCGCTCCCAGCATGCCGCGCGCGGGGCGGCGGGTGCTGCCCGCTCCCTGCGGCAAGCTCCCCTCCGTGATTGGGCGTGGGTCGGAGTAGTCCCGCCCTCCCGCGCGCTGTGGGTGGGGCTTGGGCGCCGTCATAGCTCCGCCTCCCCCCCCACACACTCCGCTGTGTTCTGAGCCGCAGGCGCGGCCGGGAGCCCCGCGCCCCCCCCCATGGCCCTCAGCAGCCGGCGCCTCAGCGCCGCGCTGGGCAGCAGCGTCAGGCTCACCTTGCAATGCGGCGTCTTCCAGGGGGTGCTGCAGCACGTCAACCCCGACCGCAGCGTTGTCCTGCGGGCAGGTCGGGGCCGGCTGCCGCCTCCGAGCGCCCCGCGCCGCCTCAGCCTGTGGGGGGGACGGGGGCTGGGGCCGCTGGGCCGGGCGCCGTTGCGGCCGTTGTGACCGTTGAGCGCCTCACGGCCCGATGGCCGCCTGCCCCGAGGGCCTGCGGGTTGCTTTTGGTTTTTCATGTGAGCAGGCCAGCTCTGCGCGGGCCCGGCCTCCGGGGGAAGGGCGCTGCTGTGCCGGCACCTCGCTCGGTGATGATGAAAAGCGGTGTCTGCCCGGGAGCCGCGCACCTCCCGTTCCTCGCTGGCTGAACCCCGGCGGTCTGGAACTAACGCTCGCTGGAGCTGTTCGGGGGCTGGTTGGGAACAGCGAGTGCGGCCTCCCGTGCGGAGCGTGCCCGGCGCTCGCTGTGCCCGGCGCAGCGCATGTGTGCGGTTCCCCAGAGCCTAAACACGTCCCTGAGATAAAGCACAGTCTCAAAACTGAGATAAAAGTAGCTGGATCTGCCTTGTGTTCTCTGATTTGAGATTATGTTGGCTTAGCAGACCAGAATTTTGTCCTATTAAGTGCATGGAGCCATTGTACGGAAATACTGTTAACTAGAGTGAAAGTACTATCACTTAAAATGCCCAGCTTGTTGATTTTTTTTTCATGTAATTAGTAGAACTAGCTGGTCCTTTGGTCTTGTGTTGTTATGCAAATGATAAGCTTTTACCCATAACAGTGGAACTTGACGCATCTCTATTTTTTCTACTCCCTCATTGCAGTGAAGAACTTGGAAACTGGCAGAAGCACCCCAGGAGTAAAGATGTTTTTTGAACAAGAAATAGTCAATGGCGAGGCTTTAATGCACGTTAAGGCACAGGGATTGTGGACACTCGGTTCAGCATTCCAGTTTTGGTCACTGCTGAATTCTTCAGTTGCACAACTTTCTTCTAAAGTCAGTAGGAATCAGAATGTTGTAAAAATCACGGAACTTTTGCTCCCCAGTTATCTGTTAGTGAAATAATAATTCCCCACTTTGTGAAAGTCACGTGACTGCTGCTTTAAAGCTTACGAGTTGATGAGCTAATGAATAAAGTTAAGTAAGACCACTGATGGATGTAACAGCTAGGAAGTTAATCAGCTGGGCTGTACATGCTCCCTGTTTACTTCCTGGAGGCGGAAGGCGTAATTACATGTTTATTGTGTATGCTCTTATAAGTGCACAGTGTTCTCTGCTGGGAAGTTAAATTGCTGAAAGTTCTAGTTAATTCAGTTTTGCTTTTACTTGCACAGGTGAAAGGACTCTCTACTAAGTTGTCTGCTTATGTGAGCCTCTTTCTGTGATTCACTAGTGATAAAAATACAGAATTAAAAAAAAAATCAGTGTGTAAAGGTCCTGTGCATTTATTTCTGTTGGCATCTGCTATCAAGCTTTGCTTTGGGGACAAAGAGTGAAGTGCTGAGGGGGAAGTAGCTAGAAGGCAGCTTATCAAGTGCTTAATTGTGTCCGTCTGCCTTTTTCCCTTGTACTTTTTATATCTGTGCTGTTTCATATCTGTAGTAGTAAGTTGTAGTTCAGTTTTGACTTTGGTTTTGGTCAGATGCTAAGCACACCATTTATTGTTTAAATGCTAAAGTTCTGAAATATACCTTTTTATAGGCTACTTATGTAAGTTATTTTATATACATTTGTACATCAGAGTGAATTTAAAATTATTTAAGCTGTCTTTTGAGTTCATTTTTTTTCTTCTATATATGTCCACGTTCTATGCTGGTTGTTAGTTATAGTTCTCCTTTTTTTTGACACTTGTTATTTCCCAAAAGTTGCTTATCAGCACCAGAATATAAAATGTTTGTTTCTATTGCAGTGGAATTGCTGGATGAACCAGATTCAGGGAAGGGAACCGCAGTGCTGTCTAAGTATGTTGAAATGTTTCCTTCCTTTAGTGATAGGAGATGGGCTTGGGAATGCACTTGGTAGGGGATCCACCACCTGCATTTAATATCTTACTGATGTTCAGACCCAGCTGTGCTGAGTTTGTATTTGCTCTAAAGGGGAGAACAAAGTGATGAGTAGAAGGACTCCACTGTTTAAAAGACTCTTTCAAACTACAACTTACTGTTCCTTTTTTTTTTTTTTTTTAGTTCCCATTAATCTTCATGGGTTGAATAATTTGGTTTGTTTGCAGGCCAGCTTGTGGTTTTAGGGAGGGTTTCCCATGAATATTTCTTCTGTCTGAATAGTTCCAGGACAATTGTACATGGAAGTTACGTTTATACAGGTGCTCCAAAATGAATATAAATGTGACTTTGGGAAGCTGGTAAAGCTATGCTTCAGATTCCTGCAGTCTCCTACTCTTAGATGGCTTTGCTTTGAGTCTTCTCACAAGGCCACATTTGAATATTTTTTTTTCCTTGTAAGAGAAGTAGGAATAAAGCAGTGTCTACTGAATAGTCCTTAAAATATAGTTAGCACATAGAATTGTGATTAGCAGCAGTTGTCTTGTTTGTTGCTGTCTTGTCTTCTTTTTCCCTGTTGAGTAAACATACATAAGTACATACTTGGATATGCTCACTTGTGTAGCAGATTTATTTCTGTATTAATTTTTAATATACCTTTGTAGATACAAGATTCTTCAGCTACATCTATGTGCTGATCAGAAAGTTATTTCTATGTTCTGTTATGTTTAGATGGGGATATATACTGTAGGAGCTCTATATAATCATAATGGGATGGTTTTATATCAATATAGAGAAATTTATCCTATTAAGCCATATTTCACAGTAAAGTACTCTTGACCTCAGAATGTCCTGTTTTAGAAATTAAGCATCTTATACATGACATGTTTCAGTCAGGTGAATGTTTACTAACTATTTTTGGCCTCAACTTGCTACTGTTTCTATATTTAATAACTTCTATTTGATTACAGTAAAGTTTCAGTGGATATAACTGTTTTACTTATGAACTTGTAAAATCACTCTCCAGTTATGATGATTAAATAATGGATCAAATATTAATGATTCAGTGCAAAGATCTGTAGATATTTCAACTGTGTGGTTCTTGGGGTTAGGTCAGGTACTTCATTCTTGGTACTTACAGCTCTTTCTTTTCTTGAAACCTTCATTGCTGAGCTTTGCAGTGAATATCTGTTCAGGTTCTGTTTTCACCTTTTAGTTTCAGAAATAAATCTGAAATTTCATGTGAAATAAAGATCCTGCGGGCAAAATAAGGTTATAGTTGGGTAGCTTCGAATTCTCCCTTAAGAATCATGCACATGGGATTAGGAAGTTGCTTCAGTGCAGGAGTTCATTGTCTGGATGCAGGTAGATGACGCTGGATGAAGTAATTTTCCTTATTAAAATATCCATGCTGGTGAAATGTAATATTTTGACTTTTGTGCTATGTATGTATGGTTGCCTTGCTCCTGCAGGTGCACTTCAGCTGTTGAGGGGATCAAAGGAGCAGACACAGGACCAGCAGATGGTAGCCCATGGAGTTCTCCGTGCGTTTCCCTAGAGAGCCAACTCAGACCCTTGAATAGCTTGAAGTACTCCCACTCAGGTAATGTGAGTATTAGTCAAGCAATGTAGTTAGTGTTTGTCAGACTGTATCTTCCCCGGAAGCCGTGGTCTCTTGGCTCGCCTGTATCTGGACAGGCTATTCTGAAAGAACAATGGTCACGGACGGATAGGCACAGAGCTCGTTACCTGCACACATGACTTTTGCCTGCAGATATGTACGCAACATCGGAAGGAAACTCGTCTGCTTTCCAGAATGTTTATCCTGTAGTTCTTACCAGCTGTAAAAGTGGCTGAGCAGCATAACTGGTCTTTTGGAGAAGTCAAGTGCTTCAGCCAGTGAGCATTCCTCTCTGGTGGTTGTTTGATCTTATACTTGTACCTGAAATGTATGTGGCATGACAAATAAGCGAAAGCTCATTAAGACTATTGCTCTTCAGTACTGTGTTTACTCTTGGAAGGTACTTGCATTGATTTGGTTGAGTGGTTCCTGCTGTATATACATTCACAGGTACAGATCTAAAATGGGATTGGCTCACTCTGTTTATATTGAGCTGTGACAAGCATGCAAGGCCTGTAGAGGTTAAAGGAAAGTTCATTGCTTTTGCCTGGGAAGAGGGGGAGAAAATGAGCAAGGTTGATGTGCTCTGGGAGAGCCTTTTAAAATGTTGTCTTATGATCTTGCAATTGAATGTTATTTCAGAGTTTAGAAGATTGTCCTCGCTTTGTCATGTGTGCATACTATTAATCTTACCTGAAGGGAAGGGAAAATCTTTAAGAGAGCCCTTCTTTAGCTGTTCATTAAACATTGTTAAGCAGATGTTCAAAAATATTAAAAACTGTCTTAAATTCTGTTAGCCCTCTTGGTCACTTAGCTGTTGGTGGTTTTGTGGTGTCATTGTTAGTTCTGTCATTGTTACAAGTTTTCTCCTTCCCTGGACATGCCTGGGAATTAGGGTTGTTTTAACAGATGCAGTTTCTTTAACTGAAATCTTTCTCTGCTTCTTTTATACATCCCAAAGACAAAAAGTAACACTGCAATGTTTGAACAGTCAGTATTTCTGTGAAATAAGTTAGAATTTTGGTTCAAGGTCAAGACTGTGCACATCTGGAGCAGGCAGTTAGTTCAGTAATCTGAACCTGAAGTTCTGGATGCCCCATCCCTGGAAGCATTCAAGGCCAGGTTGGATGAGGCTTTAAGCAACCTGGTCTAGTGGGAGGTGTCCCTGCCTGTGGCAGGCAGCTTGGAACCAGACGATCTTTAAGGTCCCTTCCAACCCAAACCATTCTATGATTCTGTGATCTGTTTGGGTGTGTTCAGGAAGTAGAGAGGGAAGAGCTGAACAGCTAAACCAGAGAAGTAGTGATTATATAACCGAAATACATACCCTGTGCAGTTTATTCAATCAGAGGAAACTTCTAATGTTTTCTTAATTTCATTTTAGGGCAGGAGGAAGAAGAGGAGGTAGAATACACAGTTGTTGATTGCTTGCAGCAGAAATTTGGCCCAGCAGTAAGTATTAACTAAAGCTTTTATGCAGCATCTATAACTTCTAAGCTCATTCTGTTCTAATTGTCAGTTGCTCTGTTAGGTGCAGGATGGTGAGCACTGCTCCATGAGGTCTTACATTGGAAATCATTTTTGTAGACTGTAGTGGAAAATGAGTAATGAGTAGTAATAATTCTTAAGTCAAGTAGAAATAGTAAAATGGTATCCCTGGTGGCATTAAAGTGTATTTACGTTGTGCATACAGGCAGGGAAAGAGCGCAGAGCACATGAGTTTGCAGCAGATACAGATTTGTACTATTGTGTGTTGGTTGTTGTTTTCAGAATCTATATCACCTGTAAATTGGGGTGAGGGTTAAGTATTACTAGTTAGTGAACACTTATTTTCTTTAGAAGGGGAACAACATCAGGATTTGTTGGTGTTTGGAGAGGGAATCGATTGTGTTGTTTTTTTTATGGGTGTTTGGAACTTCAGAAATGCCTGGACCTGGGCCTCATGTATAACAACATCAGTGGACTTGGTAGAAAGAGTTTGTTTCAGATCTCAGAACCAATGATAGATTTATTAAACCTAATAGCATTTTTAGGTCTGAATTAGACCAGCAATGCTAAATGTCCTCCATGCCATTTTGTCTTGCAGTTATATCAGCTGGGATTTGGGTTCTTATGATAAATCTAGTGCATACACAGAGGAAAAAGCTCTTTTACCACAGGGCAAGATTTCCCTGCTTACAGATGAATCTATTTTTTGCTTGAAAAAGAAGCTAGCTTTTTTATTTCTGCTGCTCTTATGTTGCATGTGCAGTATGGGTTAATTTATCTTAATTGTCTGGAAACTCCTCTCATGTCTGTGAGAGTAACAGTTTTATCTTTTATACCTTAGAAGATGAGTTCTCATTTTTATCTAAAAGGAACACCTTCTTTGTGATCTTGAGGAAGTTCCTAAAACCTAGTTAAGAGAATTTCTTGGGAGGACATCAGTGGGGTTTATTTTCTTTAGTTAATCCATGATGTCTATTAAATCTATCATTATTTCTAGTTGTGGAATGCTCAGCTGTCTATCTTTAACTGGACTGATATTTTGTCCTTTTCTCTTGGATCACTATATATATGGGATTCATTGTGTTTCTGATCTGTATTTACCTTAGATATGGATCATGACCAGAAAAATCCAGCTTTACTATTTGTCCTCCTGCTTGTCATTCTTTGGCACTGTTTATTTTATCCCTGTTTTTCATTAGGTGCTGCACCTGAAACAGCAGAGTGTTGTCAGTGTAGTTGGAGAAGGTGTTGATTTGTGTCGTCATGGAAGACTCTCATGGCTTCAGGTAAGAAGCAGATATTTCACAGGATGTGCCCCTAAACAGAGGCAAAACTGAGAAACGTTTGGGGATTAGCCTGTGTTTAAGATGTACTCACGTAACTGTGTTGGTAAGGGATATGATTTTCTCCAAGACAAATGAGGTCTTTCATAAAAGACCTGTCACAGAAAGAATTATGACATTATAGGCAATCTAATAATTACTTGTATGTAATATATATGTTTGTATATTTGTATATAACAAGATAATTTACTTGGTTTGCCATCTTTATTTACTTGAATAGAGGTAGAGGTATTACAATAGTACAGCTGTTGCCTGTTGAAAAACTGCAAGACCTACCTAATCACAATGCCAACATAAGGAGTAAAATCCATCTAAAGATAAAATATCTTGATTAGCTGTGATATTATAAATATCTGAGAAGGAAGGGATGGAAAGGAGTATAGTTTAACATACTCAAAAGCATTCTGCTTTATTTTTAAATATGTTTAAAAGTGAGCTTGTTTAATCCAAAGCAAAAACTTGTATGAGAGTTCATACTTCAAACTTAACTTGCAGAAGTAAGTGTCCATGGAATGTTTGCTTTGGCATGGCTAAATTGTATCAGCTTTTGTTAAGCCATTACAAGTTTGAGCATAGACAAAGCCTAAATTTTATGGCCTATGTGGAATGCCATGGTGGAAAACAATGTCCTTTATTTTTTTTTTTTGGTGGCAGTTTTTGACAACTAAAGGAACGTCATGGGCACGAGAATTTTTCTTGATGGGATTCTTTAGAAATGTCACTGTGGTAATTGTAGGAATTTATGCTAAATACTTTGGATAGGGTTTGCTCTTAATATGTCTCAAAATGCTGCCTTTAAATATGTATAGTAGACTACTGGGTCATTCTTCCTAGTTACTGTGTCTCTGAGCATCTCTGAAAAAAGCAAGACTTTCTCGTAGATTAGCATTAAGGAAACCGAACCTGTGCTCCTTAATCTCCTTATATATAAGCTCACGTTGTCTTGTACGTGTCAGTGCACTTTCTCCTACCTTCAAATCCATTGTTCTTGTGTCTATCACTCATCTTCTCTGCAATTCATTTTGTTGTAGATAGCAACAAAGAGCCATATTTTTCTATTTGATATTTTCCTTCTGGGACCTCAAGCTTTCAAAAGTGGATTACAAATGGTGCTGGAAGATAAAAACATCTTGAAGGTAAGGGTTGAGGGTGTGCAAGGACATATGAGGTAGTCGGGGTTGCATATAGATGATCACCAAAAAAGTTTCAGTTGGACACGGGTTTGTCTGACAGCTATTTCTTGCTCCAGGTCATGCATGACTGCCGTTGGATCTCAGGCTGCCTCTTTCACCAGTACAATGTCCTCCTCTTCAATGTCTTTGATACACAGGTACCCTTCAGATATTCCGGTTGGGAACAAAAGTTTCAACAAGAGGAAATTCAGCCTTATTCAGAGTGTTCTATCAGGGAAGATTTAATGTTGCTAGAATGAGATAGTTGAGCCTTCTAAATGTATTTTTGTTCTAGGTAAGAATTGCCAGGCAAGGCTGGTAGCATTATTTACAGCTTGTCTTCTGTAGACCAGAATATATTAAAAATATTAGTTCTTCACAGAAGAAGCTTTTATCTTAGTTAAGAGAAGCCTCAGCCTATGAGACATGTTCCTGCTCTTACTGCAAAGGGTAAAAGGGATAAAACCAGGATAGAAAACTAGCAAACAAGGTGCCATGCTGTTACTGCTGTGGGCTATTGTCTCCTTCCATTTTGGGTCTGTATGCTGTCAAAGATGACACTTTGTCTTACTGGCAAAGTCAGTTTTTAGTCAAAAGGTTTTAGACCACATACATATTTACATATTCTTTCATCGCGTTTTCCTTGCCTTGCGTCACTACTTCATGTTGGTTTTTTTTTTTGTTTTTGTTTGTTTGTTTGTTTTTAAAAAAAGGCAGCAAGTATTGGGGGAAGTATCACTGTGTGTTTACTCTCTTCTGATACTGCTCCTAATATGCTGTCTGGAGAAATCATTCTTATAACTTAATTTACCCTTCATGTAACTTAACAGCTTTAAGGAGTCAGACTAATAGTTCTCCAACTGTATACAGTCAAAATGAGGATTAATGTGTCTGCAGCATATTTTACTTCTAATATGCTTCCCAATGTCAAACCTCCTCATTCTTTGGTTTTGCTCAACAGACACTGGTCATGACATATTGATCCCTTCCATCACAGGTGGCTGATGTTCTGCATTTCTCAATGGCAACAGGTGGCTACTTTCCGGACCGCGTCTGCATGTTCCAGGAGTGTTTGATGCAGCACTTGAAGATACCTTCCAAATGGGATGCCCTCATGAAGTGCAGGCAGCAAGTGGCTTCGGTGAGTGATTCAGTGAGGCACCTTCTGAAGTCTGAATTGTGAGCTGTGCTGTGCCTCTTTTCAGATTTTTTTTTAATTTTTATTTCTTTTAAGAGCATGGCACTATTTAGTGGTCAAATTGCTGTAGTTAAGGACATTTTGTAACAGTCATGTGGGAGACAGATGCAAGCTTCAGCTGCCATTGGTACTTATGCTAGTATTTCCTAATAGCTCATTTGAAACTGAGGTATTGAAAAACCACAAAGCTTGTGCAATAGAAGTTACGTGTAACTGGTAAGAAATGTTCTGGATATCTTAATATACTTGTCTAATTCTGAAACCTAGTTCCAATAGAACGAATTAATTGAAATGAGCCCTGAGTCAAGCAGGGAAAGAGGAAGCATTCTAGCCAGCGCTGCTAGAATGGAAAAATGAGAGTAGCAGTGCAGTTCAGTGGCATTTGCTGTATCATTATTCTCTATTGTCCTTGTTTTTGTTAATCTTTCAGATGGGAACAAGCAAGGGAAATCTTAATGGGACAGAATTTGCCCAAGATTAGGGGAATGTAAACTGAATAAATAGTATGTAAATATTCTGGTGCCAGGTGTGGCATCTTTTTGTTGGGTTTTTAATCACCTGACCTTTCTTTTACTTGAGGGGATTGGGGGCAGCACTTCCAAAGAAGCTGTTAAATATGGGAGGAGCTAGATACTTAATAAGATCCCACTATGCAGGCAGGATTTCTTTAGCGAATGGGAACAATCTTTGTTCAGCCAGACTGTTTTTTTTCTCCCTTCATACTAGTTTTGTAACTTCCTGAGTAAATCTGAGTGGTTTTGCACAACCTATTCGTTGATTTAAAGTCTTTATCAAAAACCTGATTAGTGTCTTTTGATACTGCTTATAATTTGTTACGGCCAATTATTTTTAAACTGATAGCTGCTCAGTGAAATCTTTAATTTGAACACAGCTTTATTTTTACTTTAGTTTCTGAATTCTAATAGTGTCTGTCAAAAATTCAATTTAGAGAATTCTGTATGGCAAATCTAAGCCAAGTGACAACAGGCTTGCCTTTCTTATTTAACTTTCACAAATCATCCTAGTGGTCTGAAGAGGAAAAGTGAACATGTCTGTGTAATATGTATATAGTGAGTATACCAGTGTAAGGGACTGTAGTGATACTTTTGCTCACAGTATCACAGTCATGCCGCTTAACTGGGGCTTATTTTCATGTTCTGCTAGTTCCGGTTGTGCCGACTGAAATTGTAACGATCCCTGGTTGCTTCCCCTGCTCCCTTGATGGGAGATTTTTTCCAACTTGATCTTTCAGCTCAGCTCTTAGGAATCCTACCTAGTTTCAGACAGATAGGTGAGAGAGAACCTAGCATTAAACACTGTAATAGGTGTATGTTGTTTTTTCTGTTGTTTTTTTTTACAAAGCAATTTCTCCTCCCAAATGTCTTCTCTGATATCCACAGGTGGCCTTAGAAGCTGCAAGCATTCATTCAGTAGCACTGAAATAGAGATCAGGATCTGGAGATATTGTTTAAACTGCAGAAGAATGTGACAAAAAGTTTTAGAATTCTTGCTACTTAAATAACTGTTTTCATTTGTATTGGGATGCACAGGAGAATCCTGATATATGGTTCTTGAGACCCTTTCCACCTTCTCTGCTTGAAGTACTTGCTCTGAAGGCTATGTACCTTCTGCTGCTCCACTCATCTCTAATGGATAACTTGATGTCTGACCTAACATCTGTGGTGCATGATTACTTAAATGCTTATCAGAATGGGTCTGGAGATCACCTTGGGAGCATAAAGGTAGGTCCTAGCTTGTTTTTCAGGTTAGTAATATGATCTAAGGCTCTGGACAAACTCCAGAGGACCTAGCTAAAGTAGCTTCCTCTTCTGCAGCTGTACACTCTACTTCATGCCACATACCTTGCTTCTGGTGCACAGCAGCAGAAGTGATGCTGTCTGCATCTATCTAGCTGCCTTTCATGTCAGTCTACTAGCACAAATCCACCTTAGCTTAGTATTGTGGGTGGTGAGCTGCAACTGTTAAGGCATACATGTGCCCTCTGTTCCTTCTAATCTGAGATTGTGAACCTCTGGGCTCAGTGAAGGGTGTGTGGATATGAAGGGGAACACGCAGTTGTGAAGTGGTGTTATCTGGAGCTGCCAGAGTTGCTTTGTTTTGGTAAGAGAACAAAACTTGTTCTATTTTTTTCTCCCAATCATGTAATCTTTACTGCTGAGTTATTTGATTATACTGGCTGTTTTTGAGAAATGTTGTCTTTTGTTGCCCAAAGATTTTTACTTATATAAAAACATCTGAGTTACTTTTTCTTCACAATTTATTTTCTCCTGAGTTATCTAAAAAATCAAGTCAAGTAACACTTTTCATTTTTGGTTACATAGACCCAGTAGTATTGTCTCACAAATGCGTGTTCTGATATCTTGGAGTGACTTTTGTGTGTTGGACACTTCTGTTAATTCCTTCTTCATTTTTAGAAGGGGAGGTGTGTGGGATTTTTGGTTAAGGAACATGACTTTCTCAGTTTCATGCAAACCAAATAGGTAGCAGTATTGGTGTGGTATTTTTCAGTGTCTACAGTGAAGAAATCTTAGCAGGGCTTGCAATAACTATGTAAGATATTGCTGGTGTTAAAATAGAGTGAAAGGTAAATGGCCAGACATCGTGAGGAGACTGAACTAACGTGGTTAGATTGTGTCACTACCTCATTTTTGTAGTTGTAAATACCTTGAAATATTTGTTAGGAAAATTGAATGGAGGTCTATCTTAAAGGATGAATTTATCTATTTCTTTGCCCTGGTTTAACAAAGCACTTGAGCAC
This sequence comes from Anseranas semipalmata, assembly GCA_013399115.1. Taxonomy (NCBI): domain Eukaryota; kingdom Metazoa; phylum Chordata; class Aves; order Anseriformes; family Anseranatidae; genus Anseranas; species Anseranas semipalmata. Next base: position 500,061 of record VXAA01003474.1, read on the forward strand.
AGGCTTGAATCCTTTGGGAACTATGTAAGGGCTCAGAGCAGTAAATCCCATTATTCAGGATTTAAGAGGAGATGAATTTAGATAACCACAAGAGGTCACAGTTGCTTCACAGATCATATCTGAAAACCTTTTCTTTTGAAAGGAGAGTTTTTAATGAAGTGTAAACAAGCTTCAGTTTTTGAAAAAAATGAGCTTGACATTTGATTTTACAGTGTAAAATGCATGCAGAAGTAGGAGGGATACAGGGGAAAAGAACAATTTTTAAAACGTGAAAAGAGTACAAAATAATTCTACTTGGCATTCGGCTATTTGTTTGTAGAATTTTTAAACAGTAGTCAGGTTAACAGTTGCTGAAGCCAATCCTTTTTTAAATCCATTTACTGCATAAGATCAGCCAATTTTGATCAACTAATTTGATCATGAGCATTTCAAATGGCATTTTGAAGACTTATTTAATATCACATCTGACGGTCATACTTGCAGTTGCTTTAGGAATCTTGTAGCATGGACAGTAAAAGTAGCCATTTTCACCATCATTTCACTGTTAATCATTTTCTCTTTCTATATCTTGCAAGAGGATCACACAGATGAAAGTCTCTTATGCTAGAACAAAAATCTGCTTGATATATACTTAAACCCCAAGCAAATCTCTTTTGATTAGTTAAATCTGGTCTGGTGTTTTTTTTGTTTGTTTTTTGTTTGCTTGGTTTTTTTTTTTTGTTTTTTGTTTTGTTTTTTGTTTTAATTTTTTCACCAAGTAAGAAATCAAAGTTAATTTTAAGGGCATCCTTTGCGAGTTGACAAGTGAACTAAATCTGTTTAAAAATTATAGTTAGCTTTATGCAACTTGTAGTTTCTCTAAGTTTATTAATTCCCTGAATCAGAGCCTTTATGCAGATCTGATTCTCTTGTGGAGCTACAGTTTAAAGCTACCTGGAAAATCCTTTTGCTGTAAAATAACTCTTTTACTTTTTACACTGACTAGTTACAATTTATACTTAAGCTCCACAGGATTTACTGGCTTGTAGTTGGGACATGGTTCTACAAGATTAAATACTGCTTGAAGGGGTCTCATACCTACTAAAACAGTATGGTGCAGTCTGATAGAAAGCACTGAATGAAAATAAAGTCAACCTTTTGGATTGAAGTTATTTAACAATTTTTTTTTAAGGTAACTTTAATCCAGCAGTATTTATACAGGGCTGGACATTGTCTTTCCCTTCTTATTTGACCTTCTGTAGCTAGATTCTAGTCCACCATACTTCATCGTTCAACATCCTAATTCTTCAATGTAGCTGCTTTTCTTTGTTAGTAAAATGGGCCCATTTTTACTTGGAATTTGCTTGACATGGATCTTCTAACTGTTCAGTCATCATTGTAGCAAAAAAAAGTTGCTGGACCCTTGGTGAACAGCAGTGTGGTACAATGAGCTTGATTTTTATCTTTGAGCCAGTCTCCAGCAACAGCAGAGTTCCTGTGCTTGATGACTTTGTTCTCCAGGCATCATCTGATGCAGTTCCAACACTACTTCAGGAGAAGCAGTGGATCTCCTTGGATTCTGAAGTAAATATCTGTGCAGGGGAAACATTTTGAGAACCTGAAATATGAACCTACTGGGCTCTCTCCGTGCATCATGGGCACCTTGGAGAACTAGAAGTGAGGCCTCAGTTGCTGAAGCAGGACTGCAGCAAATCCAAAGACAATGAATGCTCCAGGGCCATAAAGTTATCTTGCACAAGCTCAGCTTCTGAATTGCAAGGTGGACATAATTCGTAAGTAGAACAGGAACCATCTGTGGAACATCAAGCCTTTACTTGAAAGTTGTGGGAATGAAAGCCACTAGGCAAGAGTGTCTCCAAGTCCCTATGGCCTCTTTGAATTACATGCCCTTGGAGAAGATGGCCAGGTCTGGAAACTGACTGACTTCCATTAGTCCAGGTAAGGAAACCTCTTCTGGGCCCTTCTCTCATCTGTTTTAGTTTTTGGATTGTTGCTCTCTGAACAGAACAGCCAGTGTTCAACCGTTTGCCAAAGGAAAAAATAGTTATGTAGATATACCTTGTGCTGTGCTTCTGGGCTACAAAGGTGTTTGAGCATGTCATACCTGACTGAACAATGAGCAAAGCCATGCTTCCTTGGTCTGCTCTGGTTCTGCCAGCTGTCACCGCTTCTGATCTTAGTGACAATACCACACAAGAGTATGCTTTTTTCCTTCTCCCATTCCCCCAAACTTCCAATACTCCCACAGTAATTATGCTTGCAGAACAAGTACTCGGATACAGACAGTTTCAGTCATAAGACTTCATTTTTAATGAAGTACTGAAGCCAGGTGGAATACGCATCCCTATTACTTCCCATCTCCAGCTGTCACGTGTTGAATCTCAGCTCCTGGATCAGGAACATTGAACTTCAGCTTGGACTAGCATTGTAGCATCCTCCTAATCTTTCCTGTGTCACTGCAAGAAATTCATCATGCCAACAACTGTTGTATGTTACAGCAGCAGCAGGATATACTTGGTGAAAAAGATGCTCTGGCTTTCCAATCCATGGTTGCCTGTGAATTGAATAATGCTGAGTAATGACAAATAATGTTGAACAATGACTACCAGGGCAATTAACAACTCCCTCCTTTCCTTGTCTAATCATGGGATTCTGCCTCTGGGAGCAGATCTGGATGGGGCCCTCTGTTGTTCCTCAGAAATAACAGGAAAGAAAAGTGAACATGCATAATCAAGGAGGAAAAGCCAAGCCTCTTCAGTTGCCCTTATAAGTCTCTGCATTCCCTTATGGGTCGCTGCATCCAGTAAGAGTTGAGGAAAGACAGGTGCGAATAAGGCTGAGTGTAATTGTTCCTACCCTTCCTTGGGTCTCTGCGTGCCAAGTCTCTCTAGTCAATTTTCCACATGAATCTCTTGTTCTACAGTGAGAAGTTCCTCTATAATAGACCCCTGGTAGTGGCAGAATACAGGAAGCACTTTCTAGCTAAATATGTGGCTTTGGAGCGTATTCAGGAGTGTTTGATTTCAAACTTCTGCATAACTGCATGTACCTGCGTCCGACTTTGTCTTCTTGAAAATGCATGACTGTTACTGGGTATTCTTGTTCTGCTGCAGCTTATTTTGACAGAGGCTTGTGCTTTCCCCTATCATAAGTTTGCATAAAGAATTTGATGAGAACAAAGTCCTAGGTTATCAGAGGACATGGATAGGCTGGTAGAAATAGAAATGGATTAATAATATTTTATTAGCTTTCACGGCAATAAACCTGAAAGAGCAGAATGAGTAGCAGTTATGTATTTTGTGCAAGTAGTATGTAAGAGTATCTTTGACTCAGATGTCATAAGTTTCATGAGCATTTACAGCAGTCACCAGTGATAGTCCTGAGGCTTTGGCCATCTTTCTTTCCCCTTGTTTTTTTAGATGTTTTGCTGGAAATGACAAAGAACCAGAGTCCTTGTGGGCAGCCCTTCCAGCAAGGCTTCCACCTTGTTTCTGGACAGCCAAACCCAGTCTTCTGCCATTTGATAGCTGTTTCAGCAGTAACAGATGATGTAATGAGGAGTTGGACCATGACCTGGTACACCAGGCTGGGGGAGATGTGCTGTAAAGGTGGCAGGATGCAACTCCATGGACTAGAGCTTCTTTCAGGAAAGGGCTGTGGAAAAGATGGGTGTCAAGCATCCTGTCAGCAGTTGCAAACAACTGTAAAGCATTCCCAGTGATCCACAGCACCCAAAATTATGATAATGCAGCACCCTTGTTGATATAGTAGTGGGAGAAGAGAATGGCTGTGGGTGCAAATGAAAAGGGAAGGCATCTCATTGATCCTCACAGTTTTGCATATCCCTATATGTTGACACTTTCCATGGTTTCCTGTGTCATCACCTGCAAGTAGTGTTTGAGTCTTCCAAGTAGTGGACCTTCCCTCGTAAGCAGCTGACTTTCCACCCACAAAACAGATGTAAAACAGTAACTTCTGAATCCCGGTGCTTCATTATGAGAACCCTCAGCTGCACTCTTCTGCATCTTTCCCCACCGCTGAGAGAGAACTCAGCCCAGACTTCGCAACCTGAAGGTCTCTGCTGTTTCCTGTATTTTCAGCATGACTTTCTGCCAGGAGTAATTGCTCTCCTTGTGGATGCAGAAATTAAGTAAAATGGGTTTCTGTGCCGCTGCAGCTCTGTCTCTAGAAAAGAGCTAGTAAAGGAGCTATGTGTGTTACATTTCTAATTCTCCTTGTAGATCTGTATTGTGCATGGTTAGGTGCTTGGAAGTATTGCTGCATTCTGATGCGTAGGACTTAGATTCAAAGAAGCAAGCGATGCTTGGGAACGCATCAGTGTTAAGAGGCAAATGATCTCCTAGAAGTGCAGCACTTGCTTGTGAACACCCACCAGTTAGAGCTTTGGTACCATAGGGGAGTTGTCCACCAGCATTATCCTTGTGCAGGAGAGCTGATTTCTCCGTGTACTTCAGGTAAGGCTGCAGTAGATAAGGTGAAGCACACTGTATAATACCAGATAACATGTTCTTGGCACGTGATGGCATAAACTCCGTTTTCTGTTTAAATAAAATTGTATGCCTGAGCCAGAAGTCTTCCTAATGGGCATGTGGGCTGGGACTGCACATGATGCATATTAATCATTATGAACATACAGCCTGAGTTTTTGTGCAACTTAGCTTTAAGTGGTTTAGGGCATGGATTGCCTCTCACTGTAGGATACTGTGGCAGTCAGAGAGCTGGATGTAAATTCTTCTGGCTAAACAGAACTGAAGGTGGGGTGTTCTCAAGTAAGTGCCTGCTCTGCCTTTTTTTTCTGTAATCCTGTCTGAATTATTTAGCCTTCCTCTGGATCTGTGCAAACTTCTAGACACAGGTTTTGTGAGGCATGGCTTCCCTTTACAAAAGCCACGGTAACTCTTTCCCAGTATATCTTACCTGTATATTTACTCATTCTGCTCTTAGTGTTTCTGCCAGCGTGCCCATACAGACATCTGACTTACCAGCATGTAGCTTCCTGTACCTTCCCCTGGACCATCTTTAAACACAGACCATCTTCCAATCCCTGGATATCAAGGCAGGTTTTAAGCAAGTTACTACAGTTGCTTGTTCAGCTATTTCATCTTCTTTTCAGGAATCTTGGGTGAAATGCACCTTGCTGTTTGTGTTTAAAGTATCAGTACAAATATTTATGCAACAATCTGAAACATTCTGGGTACAAAACAAGTGCATTTGCTGTGGGAATTTCCACATTTTTTCATCTTGAATGCAGAAGGGAGAATACGTTGTGTTTGTTCCTGTGCTGCTTTTGTGTTCTGATGATCATTTGGCCCAGCAGCGTGGTTGATGTTTTGTGCGCTTCTTGTGTTTAAAAAAATGTTTTGTTATATTTTTGCTAAGTATTAATAAAATTCTTCTGGCCTGCCTTTTGTTTTTTCTGCAACTTCATCCTTCCTATTTTCTTCACTTGGATGGGGCTTTCCTGTTCTGAAGGACGATTATTTAATAGTCTCTGTTCCCCTACTCTGCAGTCCTGACAGTTTCCTCTTACTTTCTGTGATGTTTTGCTGTTAAGTAATGTTTACTCTATGCTGCCTGTATGTTGTCTTGAAATTGTCTCCATGCTACCTGCTAGAATTGAATTTGCTTGGCTGCTTGTTAGTAACCTTCCTTATTTATATGCAATTCCCCTTTCTACAGACAAACACAATTGTGGATATTTTTGTTGTTCAAGTCAAGGAGTGCATCTCCTTTTATGTACTTCCTAAGCAGCTGTTCTGTTGATTTATAAACTCTGTTTGCTTTTTCCACGTAAGGATTTTTTTAGGATAGAAATACCACAGTTTTAAAGAAAGGACAGAAACGTTGCCTTTGCAGTGGCTCCTACAAGGAAACCTGAACTGGTCATGCCTCTTTTTGGGCTTTGCAACTTCATAGTGCAAAAGATCTCCGGGAAATCTAAATCCTGTATGCAAAATATTACTTAAATATTGAAGATCTGCATAATAAAGGAGTAAACAGTGAAGTAGGTCTAATATTTTTCCCTTTGGGTTGCCTTTAAAAGAGGGGGGGGGGAGGAGTGTCGCCCCCTCCTGCCCCAAGATAGTGTTTGTATGAGCAGATAGATAATACATTCAGTAGATGTAATGAGAGATCATTATTCTGTTTCATTGGCTAATTACAGAGGAAACTCTTATCTGGTACAAACAAAAGTAGAGCATGTGTATGCATATGTATTGTTTTGATTTCTTTTCTATTTCTTTTCTTTTTTCCTTATCAGCCCACTTGCACAGAGCTGCCAAAGGAGCTGCGTCAGCTGGCAGGCGTCCAGAAGCTGCGAAGGGAGAAAGCAGTGAAAGACTACAGAATGAATGAGGATGGTCTTTTGATCAGACCAGCCATGGAATTAAATGAGAGAAATGATCTGCAGAAGGATGGAGCCCACAGAGATGACAGGGACTGTCTTCCTCCAAATGAAGCAGTGTCTCAAACAACATCCTTCAACAATCAGGATCTCCTTTGTCAGGAAAAGAATGAAAATAAAAATCAAGTGGTAAGTCTCTGGGAGAACCTCAAACCAGCCTCAGGCTGGCTGTAAAAATCTTTGATACAGGTAACTCGATAAGCTCAGATTGTGTATTTGAGGACATCCAAATGAATGAAAAGGGACTATTCCCCATGCAGAAGTACCAAAAACTCCTCTCTTTACAAGAATGGGTAAACAGGTTGTTGAAGGGAAAAAATGATAGTCTCTCTAATCCTAAGGCAATTCCTGCTGTCTGATTTATCAAGATCTATTTTGAGATCCCTCTTTTTCATGAGTGGTTTTTGCTATTGACTTTTTTTTTTTTTTACATCATCAGACTAGTGTCTTAAGTTGTATTGCTTCCTTTGTTGTCAACTGTTGCAGGTATGTAAAACTCTCACCCAAACCAAAAATGTGAATAGGGGAGCTCATAAGATGCCCGTTCATTGAGATTAGAAAGGATTTGTTTGGAAAAATAAAAGAATCTGGCCAGCTCATGTGGGCTTGGTTTATATACAGATAGGTCTTTTGGCATAGCTAAACAAGAGTCATGTATAGGAGAGTGCAAAAGATCACACCTTAATGAACAGCTATGCTGGCAAAAATGGCAAGAGGTGTTCTGAGAAAAAGGACTCTTCTGCCAAGTCAGAGTTACTTTAGGCTAACTGACAAAAGAAGCATTCTGCTTCTAATGTTGCACTCCACCATTGTTTGTCAGCACTACTGTATCAAAGTCATGTAGATAAGGCTGTAACAGTAATGTGTGTATACAGACAAGTGTCTGTGTTCTAAAAGTATGGAGGAGAAGCAGTTAAATTAGTTTAAAAGATGTCTAGCATTTTCCCCAAGCAAAGTAAGACATACAGGCAAAAATAGTTCATTCCCGGTGTACTTGCTTTGGCTGGTACTAACTAAAAGTAAAACTTCTCCAACTAATAGTTCTATTCTGCCGCGATGACAAAGGTAACGCAAGCAGTGCCTGAGTCTTGGACCATTTTTTGGCATATCACTGTATTTGATTTACAAGCACACAACTGTTGAAGATTGTTCTTAGTTTTTGAAATTCTGAATCAATACACATTTATGTACTTAAATGCATAAAAAAAATACTGTTTCACCATTCAAATGCTTCAGGAAGGGTGGGGAACACCTTATTCAAGTATAGGGAAGGTTTTATTCTCAGCATTGTGGTTACCAGTATTGGTGAACACTGATGAACAACATGAAATGGGGGCAGACTGGAACTTGTAACGGTCACTGTCCCAGCCAGACTGCAGCCTAAGAACAACTGGGCTATCAGGCTGCAAATGTATTAGTTATAATGAAGCCAGGTAGCAAGTGGGGTGTGAGGTCTGCATTTGAGTATGTACTAATACCTGTCTGAGCTGCTTTTGTTGGGATGTGACTAGATGATTATGATATACCTGGGCATTTTTTTTAAATGTTGTTGGGGAAATGTTTGGTTTTTTTTCCTTCACAAAGGACTAGACCAGCAATATTTAAAATGTGTCTTTGAAACTACAGATAATACTTATTTCTGTGAGTGGCAGAGAAAACTTCCAAGGTTTGATCTTTGTCAGTGTGTTTTCTGTATTTTTTTTTAAACCTTAACAGTATTTTGTAATTAAATTGTATAGTTCCTTTGTCTCTGTTTACTGTAGAAAAAATAGAACAGGTTTGAAACACGTTTCTTACAGGTTTTTATTTGGAGGTTTCATTCTGTTTCATTTGGTCTGCTAGGAGATGCAGGCAGTGGACTGGGCCCCTTCTCAGCACTGGAGTTCATGTCATTCATCTGGAACAAGGTTTTCCTAAGCAGTGATGCATTCCCACAAGTCAGTGAGTTATGATGTGGAATATGCAGGCTCTTCAGAGCCAGCTCAGAAGTGCTTGCATTGTTTTTCCACAACTGAAATCATCCGGGTCCGCCCAGTCCCATTAGTAGAGAAACAGGGAAAATGGCAGTGTGTCAGATAATGGAGGGGGGGGAGTAGTCGGATGTAAAGGCATCAAGTCTGGGATGTAGAAAAGTGGACGTGGTCTGTGTGCAGGATGCAAACTGAGCTCTAAAGGCACCCTTCCTGATGAGAGATTGAGCTGTGCTCTTGGACTCTTCCAAGAGGAGACAAAGTTCTGGTTGGAACTATTACAAAGGAAGAAGGATTTTCAGATAGGGGCTTGATAGTATGACTACATCTGTGTCACTACATTACTTTAATTAGCAAAACCTTCCCAGGTAGACAAGGCTGCAGCTCTCCACTATTCTCTTTTGGGAATGGCATAATGAAAAGAAATATGTTGGGACAGAAGTCATCACTCATTGATATGTAAGATTGCAAATGAGTCTTTAAAGGAGAAGACTTCAGAATTATTTTTTTAATGATCCGTAAGACCTTGTAACGCTGCTCTGTGCTAGCACTTTGATATGGTTCATTTTCTAAGCTTGGTAGTAACGTGTGGTAAAATCATGCATTTTTCTTCCTAACACAATTGCTAGTTGTGGTTAGGGATGTATGTAGTTAAGGACAACTCTAGTGAAATTTTTCTGGGGACGCAGAAAAGGTCTTGCTTTTATTTCCAAGTAACTGTGTGATAGGATGACGCAGATCTTCGGCATGAAGTACGAAAATCCTGTCTCTAAGCGGTAAGTGAGCCGGAGCACTGTGCACCGCTGATGTAATAATTAGAGGTACTGCTTAATGGTTGTGGGGAGACAGCCGTGGTCAACAACTGCTGTCTCAACAGTCTCTACGCTCCAAAACGTCCTCAACATTGCTTTCAGATCCACGCTCGGATGCGATCCTTCACGTGCAATGTGGCAGCGTGCCCGCAGCTCCACACGCTGCCCGCTTTTTGCCCGTGCCGCTGCCAACCGTCACGGTGCCGCGGACCCTCCGCCGTCTGGTGCAGCCCAGCCCGTAGCGGCCGGCCCGGGCCTGCCC